>NAJI01000498.1:0-69741 GCA_002179835.1 Calonectria leucothoes
TTTAATAAAAAAAAGAATATATAAAAAGTAAGATTATATTTAAAACTATTAGGGTATTTTATATTTAATATTTAAAAATATATAATTTAAATTTTATTTTAAAATATTAAATATATATAAAACTATAATTAAAAATCTTTAAAAACATTATTTTATATATATATAAATCTTAAGAAAATTTAATTATAATTTTATATATATATAATATTATATTTAATATTTAAAAATATTAAACTTTTATTTAATTTTAAAATATTATTTATATATATAAAATTATAATTAAAATATTTATAAATTATTATTATATATTTATATTAATTTTAAAGTTTTTATATTTAATTTTATATATATATTATATATTCTAAAAATAAATATTATATATTTATATTATTTTCTAAGTATTATAAATATAATTATATATATATATTTTACCTTTTTATAATCTTTTAAAGTAATTATTTTAATCTTTATTTTAATATTTAAATATATACTTAAAGCCTTTAAAAATTATCCTATATATTTATTAAATATAAATCTAATTCTTTAAGTTTTTTTTTCTTTATTTTATTTATTAAATATATAATTTAATTCTTAATTTTAAAGTATATTTTAATAATATTAATAAACTTTCTATAAAAAATATTTTATATATATTATATATATTTTTATTAATCTATATATTAAAAATATTCCTTTTTAACTTTATATATTATATATATAATTTATATATATAATTCTTATAATTTATTTATAAAAAGAGTTTACTTTTTAAATATTATTTATATAATTTATTTATTTATACTTTTCTTATTAATTATATATATAATTTATTTAGTAAAAGCTTTTTTATATTAATTTTATATCTTAAATATTTAACCTATATATTTAAAGCTTTTTTTATTAATTATCTTTATATATATTTATAATTCCTTTATTAAACCTCTTTTTTCTTATCTTTATATATAAAACCTTTAATCTTTCTCTTATAAATACTTCTTTATTTAATTTATAAGTATTATTATATAATATATTTATTTAAAATATTTTTCATTTAAATAAACATAAAAACCAAGTAATATATTTAAGATACTCTACCAAGAGCTAAGCCATAGGCCTTTCCACACCATAAATACAGTGTTAAGTACTTTGTCCAGCTAAGTAGTAAATGCAAGATCAAACCATATAAATTTCCTTTTAAAGACTAATATCTAAATAATATTCCTGCCTTATTTATATACTAAAAAAGCAACTCTACAAATGGCGAAAGAAAAAGCATTTGCAACTTGCAATTGGACAAATGATTCAGTTATTGCAAGGTTTGCTGGAGAGTCCAACAGGCCGCAGGGGTTAGAAATGTACACTGCATGAGTATCGCGTGTAGAGATACCTCAGTCTCATATTTTCTTTCGCATATCTCAAGGTACTCTACTCATTTTACAATACTTTTTTCTTGACAGATGCCCCAGATTAGCCCAATAAAAAGAACAACTAGCCACGCCAAACCTATTAGAAGCACGCTTCCCTAATACTCATGCAGTGTACATTTCTAACCCCTGCGGCCTGAACAATATGTACCGGGATGCTGAGCCAATTACATTTGCACTTCTGAGAGTCCATCTGCCGTCAGCACAACTCGACTGATGGCGAGACCCGTGGCCTTGTGGGGCAAAGTGGCAATTGCAAAAGAGACGACGAAAAGGGCCGCTCGAGCTAGATTTTACTAACAATATCCGTCCCCAATTGCTCCATTGGCATCAAGCAATTATACCAAAGAGCCCAATATCGGAACGGTTTAGCCTCCTAGTAAACTTGAGTTTTCAGTTCGCTGGCCATTAAATTTTCTAGTTGACAATGTGGAGACATAGCCTGATATCCTGGCTCAGTAGGATTCGTCAGCTTCAGCTCGACGTTGCTCTGTAACACACCCATGCAGGGGGCTTACCGCCAAGACTCCCATCCCGCGACAGATTTTCACAGTTTTTATAGCATGAGAGTTGCAAATTATCCGTAAAGTAATCTTCAGTCGCACAAACGTCAATGAAGAAAAGCGCTTTGCTGACTGGGAACCTCTGCCTGGAATCTGCAGATCGGCTCTATGGCACAGAGCGGAAAAGACCAGAATATCAAGACGAGCTCGTCTCCCTGGAGGCTCTCAACTCACAATAGTCCTCTGTACGACTTACTCACAGAAGGTAGCGCGTCGCATCAGACTAGCCCAGAACCCTGTGACCCAGTTCTCGACGCCTCTTTTTCGCACAATGTCCTGCAACCAGCCCCGATCAGACGAGAGTGCAAGCGTTGGTGGTACAGGGTCGGAATTTCCGGCTTGCTTGTGCTTTCTGTTGGCACATTTTCAATACTCGCCTCTTGTTCAATACTTATCTTTCTTTGGAGCGGCGCCAATGCTACAAGGAATCGCAAAGAGTCAGCACTTTGGCAAACCATTGTTATTCGGGCCTGGGCATCTCGAGTCGTCACCATCTGCTCTGCCGTCATCAGAACCTCCATGGCGCTTCAGCTTGGTCTCATAACAGCGGCCACGGCGTCTATAATGCTGGAGAAATTGGGCGCATCATTGATCGACACACCCATTTTATCTATTGAGAGAGCTGTGAAGGGAAGCTCCCTAAACATCCTCCCGGCAGCGCTTAGACGCAGTGTCGCTGGCGGAATTGCAACGCGGCTCCAGGTTTTGATCCCTGCAATAGCACTCCTCATCACATTCATGTCAACTTTCATGTCAACAATACTGCTCTCCGACTTCACGTCGTACCAGGTTGCGGCGCCAGCTAGCACGGACATGGTGGCGATTGCGGCCGCTGATGAAATCATTCCCAGTAATGGGGCATCGTACTGGAAATCTAGACCTTCTGCGCAGTGGCGATTTGCCGAAAGCAAAAAGACCAAAACCTCTGCCACAAAGGGCGACACAGGTGACACCTATCGTGCCTTCTTGCCATTTCCCGACACAGAGTCAAGAACCTCGTTGGAGTATTACTCTGGGCCAGCCATTGTCACCAATTTGAGAACATTTTGTATGGCTCCAGAGATCATAAATGCGACCCTAGAATGGGATGAGGACGTTTATGAGGTGTTTGCATCACTTGAAGAAGACCCGAATAGCTTCGACCACCTGGGCGGCACCCTGGTGCCCGGCATCAACTCTACGGTGAAGAGCTTAATTCTTAATCATCGGCAATTTTCATCTCAGTCAGGGTGGCCACTCTCTCTATACCACGATGATCAATTCGCACTGGATGGAGGGCCAGTGGATCCATTAATAGTCTCTGATCCTGGATTCAACAGGTTCGTGTTGTTCAACTCGAGCATTGAGGTAAATACCACGTGGAACAACGAAACACACAAGTCCGAACCGATCCAATCCATGCTAAATAAACTCCACGATCTCAGCTGGGAAAAGGAAGGCTTGTGGACAACCTTCTCGAACCCAAATGGATCCCGCATCTTCAGCGCGACGAGCTGCCTTTTTAACATCATTGAACCGCCAATCTACAACGTGACAATGTCTGGTCGCGGGGTGCAATCTGAGCCTGATGCAAATCTGAATCTTCTCGCTACCAAAAAAGACACGGAAGAGATTCGCCACCAATTTGGCGTGGGCGTCGATCCAATGGACTTTGACAGCCGCGGCATCCTGGAACTTGAGATTGGCACCCGTCTTACAGAAATTAAAGCTGGCAATCCCACCGTCAACGTCCTACTTTACAGCGCATTGAAGGAGCGTGCCGCCAGTGGCGAGGGCTGGTGGGCTCTTGCTGACGATTTGTACACACTGAGAACCAACAACGACTGGTCTGCGCATATTGGCCACATAGCAACCTTTCAAAGTATTATTCAGGAGACCCAGGACCCAGCCATTGCGGTGCAAGTTCTTCTCAGCCGACTGTACCAGATGAGCTACTATGACTGGGTAAAGCAATTCGACGTCCGGTATCCTATTACCACGATGCACGCCGTAGATTTGCTCATACCAACGCGATGGGTTGGTCTCTTTGCAGTGCTCTGCCTCATCGGTTTGCATTTCGTGCTCTGCCTTGTTACTATGATTCTATTCGTAGCGTATACGAAGACTTCGGAGCTGGGAAATGCTTGGCAGGCCGTTGCGCAGATGGTTTCGCCGCAAACGAGCGAGATTCTAGAAATTGCTGATGGAATGAGTGACAAGGACGTCAAGAGGTTGGTGAGGGCGACTGGATGCGATGAAAGATTTTATACAATTTCAAGGCCAGCAAAGTATGATAGGATACAGATTCGGTCTTGCGGCGATAGGTGAAGCAACTGAAGAAAGATGAGATGGCAATAGTTGTTTGACGGAGCTTTGACAGACAGAGGTAGAGTTTGGCTATTCTGCCCAAACTAAATACTGCCGGTAAAAACATTCAATGATCGTATAGATGGTTGAAGTTACAAGAGCCGGTGAGGGGCGCATAGAGGCATCAGCCACTTTGTTAGTCTAGGCAGGACATACTGCAAGGGTGGACACATCACCACTTTGGCGGAACAGAGGCATACATGTTGTGTATCACCTGTTCAATGCAAAGGATTAGAGGACAAAGAAATAGTCAATTGAGAATTAGAAATATAAAATATACTAGAAAGATAGTCTAAGTAACTAATGAAGGTTGAGTTTATTTATTAACCACTGGCGGTGGGATCTTTGACAAACAGGTGTACCCGGTACGGGCAGCTGTCTGGAGCCTGGCTCGCATCACCGATACTCAACAGACCAGTGTCAGATAGATAAAACTCCCAAGCAGTGCTCGATCCTGCTACGTGGCATGAGAGAGAGTGACCCACAACGGGCTCATCACACAGGATCAGGTTGGCACTGGGGGTGCCGGCCAATGCCATATCGTCTAGCTCAAAAATGTACGGGGATGTACCAAGGTCATAGACAAGATATTTCTCACCCAACATGAGGGAGCCTGTATTGGCATCCACATGGAACTCGGTACTTCCAGGGAGGATGGTATCAACCGTAAAATCACCATTGTTCTGGCCGTCGCCATTGATGTCATAGCCTTCCACTGATAGGCCCGAGTCGCGTACAGTAAGGGCAAAGTTGCTGGGTGTTGTCGGGAAAGTATATGCATCGGTGGTCGCGGAGCTTGCGGTGGATGCAGTTGTAGTTTCCGAGATTGTAACGGTTGAGAGGGTTGTTGCCATGGTGCTTGCATCTGTGGTTGCGGTAGAGGCATCAGTAGTAGCGGTAGAAGCATCAGTGGTAGCGGTAGAAGCATCAGTGGTAGCGGTAGAAGCATCAGTGGAGACATCCGAGGTGGCGGTAGAAGCATCTGTAGTAGAGACATCTGTGGCAGCAGAAACATCTGTAGTAGAAGCATCTGTGGTTGCGGTAGAGGCATCCGTGGTAGCGGTAGAAGCATCAGTGGAGACATCCGAGGTGGCTGTCGAGGCATCTGTAGTAGTAGAGGCATCCGTGGCTGCAGTAGAGACATCTGTGGCTGCGGTAGAAGCATCAGTGGTTGCAGTGGATGCATCCGAGGTGGCGGTAGAAGCATCTGTAGTAGAGACATCCGTGGCAGCAGAAACATCTGTAGTAGAAGCATCTGTGGGTGCGGTATAGACATCCGAAGTAGCGGTAGAAGCATCAGTAGAGGCATCCGAAGTAGCGGTAGAAGCATCGGTGGAGACATCTGAAGTCGCAGTAGAAGCATCAGTGGTTGCAGTGGAGGCATCCGTGGCAGCAGAGGAAACATCTGTGGTAGAAGCATCTGTGGCTACAGTGGAGATATCAGTGGTAGCAGTAGAAGCGTCAGTGGCAGCGGTAGAGGCATCCGTAGTTGCGGTCGAAACATCAGTTGGGGGCGAGTAGATATCTGTGGCTCCGGTAGAAGCATCAGTGGCAACTGTGGAGGCGTCCGTGGTAGCAGTAGAAGCATCAGTGGCAGCAGAAGAAGCATCCGTAGTAGCGGTGGAGGCATCCGAGGTAGCAGTCGAAGCGTCAGTGGAGGCATCAGTAGCAACGGTGGAGGCATCCGATGTAGCTGTAGAAGCATCCGTGGTGGCATCCGTGGCAGCAGTAGAAGCATCCGTGGCAGAGGAAACATCTGTAGTAGAAGCATCTGTGATTGTGGTGGAAGCATCCGTAGTAGCGGTGGAAGCATCCGTGGTAGCAGTAGAAGCATCAGTAGAGGCATCAGTAGCAACGGTGGAGGCATCCGAGGTGGCTGTAGAAGCATCTGTGGTAGCATCCGTGACAGCATCAGTTGTGGCAGTAGAGGCATCTGTGGTAGCGTCTGTGGTAGCGGTCGAAGCATCCGTAGTTGCGGTTGAAGCGTCAGTTGCGGCTGTGGATACATCAGTTGGTGCCGAATAATCCGAGGTTGTGGTAGAGGCATCAGTGGCAACGGTGGAGGCGTCCGAGGTAGCAGTCGAAGCATCAGTAGAGGCATCAGTAGCAACAGAGGCATCAGTAGCAACAGTGGAGGCATCCGATGTAGCTGTAGAAGCATCCGTGGTAGCATCCGTGATAACATCAGTTGTGGCAGTAGAAGCATCCGTGGTAGCGGTGGAGGCATCGGTGGCCGTGGTAGAAGCGTCCGTAGCAGCAGATACATCGGTTGTGGCCGTAGAAGAATCCGTGGTTGCACTTGAAGCGTCCGTAGCAGCAGAAACATCAGTTGTAGCCGTAGAAGCATCCGTAGCTACGGTCGAGGCATCCGTGGTAGTAGTACAAGTTGTAGAGACGCTGTCAGTCGCAGAAGTAGTGACGCTGTCGGCTGTAACTGTGCTGCTGCTGTCGGTAGTAGCCGTGATGCTATCAGAAGTACCAGTGGTGACACTGTCGGTAGAGGCGCTGTCAGTAGCAGATGTGCTGTCAGTGGCAGTGCTGCTGTCAGAAGTGCCAGTAGAGACACTGTCAGTAGCAACAGTGCTGCTGTCGGTGGTAGCCGTGCTGCTATCAGAAGTACCGGTAGAGGCGCTGTCAGTAGAGACGCTGTCGGTAGCAGACGTGCTGTCTGTTGTAGCAGTGGTGCTATCACTAGTAGCCGTGCTGCTGTCTGTAGCAGATGTAACGTCATAGTCAGTGGCGGAAGTGGCAGTGCTGTCTGTAGCAGAGGTACCAGTAGTAATGCTGTCGGTGGCAACAGTAGTGGCGCTGTCGGTAGTAGCAGAGCCGCTATCACTTGTGGCCGTGCTGCTGTCAGAAGTATCACTGGAAACACTATCGGTGGCAGAGGTGCTGCTATCAGTAGTCGCCGTGG
This sequence comes from Calonectria leucothoes, assembly GCA_002179835.1. NCBI lineage: Eukaryota > Fungi > Ascomycota > Sordariomycetes > Hypocreales > Nectriaceae > Calonectria > Calonectria leucothoes. The sequence goes on from NAJI01000498.1 coordinate 7,248, forward strand.
TGCTGTCGGTAGACACGCTGTCGGTAGACACGCTATCGGTCGCAGAAGTGATGTCAGAAGTACCAGTGGTAGCACTATCAGTAGCAGAGGTACCGCTGTCGGTGGTAGCCGTAATGCTATCAGAGGTAGCAGTGGAAACACTGTCGGTAGAGACGCTGTCAGTGGCAGAAGTGATGTCAGAAGTAGCCGTGGTGCTGTCAGAAGCATCGGTAGTAACACTATCCGTCGCGGCGGTAGTCATGCTATCCGTGGCAGACGTGACATCGTAGCCAGTGGCCGAAGTAGCATCGGTAGCGGCCGTGGTGCTGTCAGAGGTGCCGGTAGAGATGCTGTCAGTGGCAGAAGTGCTGTCAGAGGTACCAGTAGTGACACTGTCGGTTGAGACGCTGTCGGTGGCAGAGGTAGCGCTGTCGGTGGTAGCCGTAATGCTATCAGAGGTGCCGGTAGAGACGCTGTCGGTAGAGACGCTGTCAGTCGCGGCAGTAGTGATGCTATCCGTGGCAGACGTGGCATCATAGCCAGTAGCCGAGGTAGCGTCCGTAGCGGCCGTGGTGCTGTCAGAGGTACCGGTAGAGGCGACGTCGGTAGAGACACTGTCTGTAGCAGATGTGATGTCTGTGGTACCGGCAGAGACGGTATCGGTAGAGACACTGTCAGTAGCAGAGGTAACGCTATCGGTGGTGGCCGTAATGCTGTCAGAGGTGCCGGTAGAGACGCTGTCGGTAGAGACGCTGTCAGTAGCAGATGTTATGCTATCGGTAGTAGCTGTGCTGCTATCTGTGACAGACGTAACATCGTAGCCAGTAGCGGAAGTAGTTTCGCTGTCGGTAGCAGTGCTACTGTCCGTGGCAGATGTGACATCATAGCCGGTAGCGGAAGTGGTGACACTATCGACAGTGGCCGTGGTGCTGTCAGAGACGCTATCGGTAGAGACACTATCGGTGGCAGAGGTAGCGCTATCGGTGGTAGCCGTAATGCTGTCAGTAGAGACGCTGTCAGTAGCGGCGGTGCCAGTGGTGGCGCTGTCCGTAGAGACGCTGTCTGTAGAGACGCTATCAGTAGCAGAGGTAGCGGTATCAGTGGTAGCCGTGATGCTGTCAGAGGTGCCGGTAGAGATGCTATCAGTAGAGACGCTGTCGGTAGCGGAGGTGCTGTCTGTAGTGCCAGCAGAGACACTGTCGGTAGTAGCTGTGCTGCTATCCGTTGCAGACGTAACATCGTAGCCAGTAGCGGAAGTGGTCACACTATCGACAGTAGCCGTGGTGCTGTCAGAGACATCGGTAGAGACGCTGTCAGTGGCAGAGACGTCGCTGGTGGCACTATCGGTAGCGACAGTGGTGGCGCTGTCAGTAGAGATGGTGATAGCGTCAGTGGCAACAGTGGTAGCGCTGTCGGTTCCAGTTGTCTGGCTGTCTGTGCTGCTATCCGTCGTGGTGCTTCCAACGTTGTAGGCAGTCTCGCTCGTGGTGGCCCCGGTGTCAGTCTCAGTGCCAGTGACTCCAGTAGAAGCTTCCGTAGCGGTGGAGCTATCAGTGCTGCTATCTGTTCCGGAGCTTGGCTGGACATATCCGGTCTCAGTGGTGGCACCAGAGGTTTCAGTGCCAGAAGTCACGCTATCATCAGTGACAGTAGAGCTTCCAGCGTCAGTGGTGGCAGTAGAGCTTCCGCTGTCAGTGGTAGTGGTGCTTCCATTGTCGTAGGGGCCGGTGCTGGAGCTGCCAGTCTCGGTAGCAGAGTCAACTGCGGACGTCTCAGTACCAGCGCCGGCTGTACCAGAAGTCACATCACTGGTCTCAGTGGCAGAGTCGGTGGTAGCAGAGTCGGTACCAGAAGTTACTCCGGAGGTCTCAGTACCAATGTCAGTGGTGGCAGTGGTGCTTCCACTATCGTAAGGGACAGTGCTAGAGCTATCAGTGACATCAGTGGTGGCACCAGTTGCGGCAGTCTCAGTGCCAGAGGTCACGTCGGAGGTCTCGGTGCCCACAGTGGTGGTGCTTCCAGAATCATAAGGACCGGTGGTGTAGCTGTCGGCAGTCTCGGTAGTAAAGCCGGTCGCAGCAGTCTCGGTGCCAGAGATGTCAGTGCCGACGGTAGTGGTTCCAACATCACCAGGGACACTGTTATAGCCTCCACCAGTGGTGTAGCTATCGGCAGTCTCGGTAGTAAGACCAGTCGCGGCCGTCTCAGTGCCAGAAATGTCAGTAGCGACAGTGGTGGTTCCGACATCACCAGGGACACTGTTGTAGCCGCCCCCGGTGGTGTAGCTGTCAGCGGTCTCGGTAGTAAGACCAGTCGCGGCCGTCTCAGTGCCAGAGATGTCAGTGCCGACAGTCGTGGTTCCAACATCACCAGGGACGGTGTTGTAGCCGCCACCGGTGGTGTAGCTGTCAGCAGTCTCGGTAGTAAGACCAGTCGCGGCCGTCTCAGTGCTAGTCGTGTCGGTGTTGTAGCTGCCACCGGTGCTGTAGCTACCGCCGTTGCTGTAGCTGTCATCGGTGCTGTAGCTGCCACCAGCCTCGGTAGTAGTTGTGGTAGTCTCGGTGGCAGAGATGACAGTGCTGCCTCCCACGTCAGAGGGGACGACGCTTGATGCGCCGGTAGGCTCAATGGTAAGGCGAGTGCTGGTGGTACCAGAGTTGTCGCCGCCGTTGCCCAGGTCCGGGCCGACCTCGCAGCTCACCCTCGCGATGACAATGGGGTAAACGGTTTCTCCGCAGGCGTAGACGAAGCTGATGACGGGGTTCTGAGTGGCTGGGACCGTGTCGGTGACGATGTCCAAGATCTCGGGCGAGGGCTGGACCGCGTGGCTCCACACGACCGTCTCGCCGATCTTGATGGACAGCACGCACTCGTCGACATCTCGCTGGTTCAAAGCGAACTGGTCGCCAACGCCAACTCCGCAGGTCACGCCGATCTGGGAGCCGCCCTGGATGGAAGGAAGGTTGACGCCCGTTGTCAAGGTGGCTGTGCTTGACGGCTGGGGCGTCAAGTTTCTACACAATGGATTTGTTAGTTTGAAGGTGAGGAGGAAGAATGGCTGGTCTGTCCAAACCGGAGGTGAGACGGGATTACTTACACAGCTGGCCCACCGTTGAAGGTACCAACGCTTCCTCCACCTACGATGTCGTTGGGCGAAAAGGCTACAGCAACCGTGGTGGTTCCAGCAGGAGCAGAGCCAGTGGTGGTGCTGCTGCTTCCAGCGCCGGTGGTGGCGGTGCCGCTGCTTCCAGCGTCCGAGGTGATGGTGCTGCTACCAACGTACGGGCCGGTGCTAGAGCTGCCGGTGGCCTGGGTAGCAGCGCCAGTGGTAGCGGTGCTTCCAGCATCAGAGGTGGCGCCGCTGCCAGCATCAGAGGTAGCGGTGCTTCCAGAGCCAGAAGTGGCTGCGGAGTCGGTCGACGCAATGTCGGTGCCCGAGGCAGAATCCGTTCCCGAGGGGGAAACGCCACCAGTGGAGGTGGCGCCGGAGCCGCCAGTGGTGGCAGTGTCAGTGCCGCTGGCGCCCTGGGAAGCCTGAGTCGACTGGCTGCCGGATCCGGTGGTGGCCGTGGGAGGGACGTAGTCGCCGGTCTTGGTGCTGCTGCTTCCGGGGGGAAGGTAGCTGGCGCCGGCGGTGCTCGTGGTGCTGGCGAGGTCCGTCAGGTGCGAGCTGGTGTTGCGGTTGTACGGCCGGCAGGGACTCGCCGAGGTCAGCGAACCCGCAGCCAAAAGGCCGAGGTAGGCGAAGCGATAACGCATAGCGAATGAAGCGTTTTCCGTATTAAATCTTTGTGCTGAATTACTATTGTCTCACAAAAGAATGTGTGTGTTGTCTTTAGTTTGAAAGAAGGATGTGTAGTGCAAAAAGAACGTGCATAGTCGTAAAGAGTGACTTGGCTGTAACGAAGGAAACCGTTGAAGGAGTGAAGAGAGAAGGAAAACGAGAAGAATCGTCTCGTCTATCTATATTGCTTTCGTTGCTGCTTGCACCACCCCTGATTTCCCAAATCTCCAGCCCAAAATCCTGACCCACTGGCTTGCCATGTTGACTAGGCTGGACGTTACCGATAGCCTGTTTACCCCTGGCTGGCTGGCCGTAACCCGAACTCCGTCCCCATCAAACGGGGCCCCGCGTCCCCGTGGGCAATCAGCCCTATGTGTCTTGGCAATTTGACTGAATAAGGCTGAATGGGTAAGCATTTCGCTGAGCACCGTCGACATTATCTCTTCGCTTTTATTTACACTTTGTTTTATTTTTGCTGTTTATTCTCTTCTCGTCAACCCAAATGTAAACATTCCCGCTGTCACATCACACCTCCTTGACATCTCATCACCACGTTGTCAGCGCCGGATGCACTCTCCTAAACACGCGCCGGGCTACCGCCAGGCCATTCACAAGTGAGCTGAAAGGCGCCACCAAGAATCAGAGCAAGACATGCGAGCCTAATGCGAAGCCAGCGATGGCGTCAACCATGCGCTGCCCAACCGGGCGCCGCTAAGGTCCAATAGTTGATGGCTAACTCAGGGGTTCACATCGCCCCGGAGCCCGTGTCATGGCCGTCACTGGCTATTAGACTATCTGGGTCCGAGCTAATGTGGCTTAATCCTTAGTGCGGGGTTTTCCAGGCGCAGGTGGCGCAGGCAGGATTCCAGCCTGCGTACGATGTGATGCGGGCGATTAACTTTGGAACTACGACGCGACAGAGTAGGATTTACTCGGTAACGGATCTCTACATTTCCCAGACTCGTGAAGCTTATCTTTCAAACAGAGTAATTTAATCCTACAGAATAGAAAATCAACTTGTGTAAATTAACATCAATCATGGTTGTAATAAAACATCGGACATTTTGTACAAAGCCAATTGCCTCTATGACTCTAAAAGCTGCAAAAGGGCGCTAAGGACGGTCCAGACCTTTGCTGATAGCATTCGGATACCCAAAAAGGCATGATGGCTGTTGATTGGTTTTGGCCAAGCTAGAAAATGGTGCAACACCCGGACCAGGAACCAGCGCTACGTTCATGATGGTCTCGTCTGCTACTGAGTGATTCTCAACGGCGACAACGCTCGCCTTCATGGACTTGTCAAGATCCGTCCGGCCCATCAACCATTGTCCGGTAATCAGAATGCAGCCAAGAGTAAGGCAAAGCCTTGACAATAACAAACATGAATCAGGGTTGCCACCAACGACCCTTTCGGAGCCGAACGCAGCTATGACCGGGAGTAGGCGTCACCTATCGGCCTTGCCATGCTAAACTAGACATGAGGCAATGTGGAAATTTGCGAGAGAAAAATTCTTCTTCCTCGTGTATCCTTAGCTTGCACTCCTCGGGGTCTCGGTGTTTGCGGTTGCCCAGTGTGGTATGTTATGGCTCCCTCTCGACCGAGCCAGGCACACGTCCCGAAGTGGCTAAATCTAAGCCTAGGGGCCGTTGGGTCACTATCGATTCAGCCGCTCTCATTCGACCGGAATCGCTGCTGGGCTGCATTGTCCGAGGGGGAATATATGGGCCGCCCTGCCCTGTGGCTTGCTGAACGGAAGCGTTGCCGACAGCCTCCTGGGTTGAGTCTTGAAGGCTAGCCAAGACTATTGTGTTTCAGTTTCCTTGTTTTGATGAGATAATATCCTTCTCTTCGCATCTTGTCGTATCTCTCTACGAGCCAAGATCTACCTGAGGGATATTATTCCTGTTATGGCTTCAAGGCATGATCTGACCGTGAGGTGTCATGAGATGATCATAGCACGGGTTGCCCCTCCATCATTCTTTTCACGTCCCACAGAGAAATCCCTTTGGTCCAAGCCATTTCAACCTCTGCAGAGCATTATTCTGGGTCATCGACCAGTCTCCCTTTTTCTTTGATAGTTCGGGGACACTCAATATTGGTTGCATGATCAGAAAACATGCATTGCAAGAGGCAATCCCTCGAAACTCACCAACACCACCCCTTTGAATACTTAGGGTGTGCCTAAGCACGGAAAATTGTTCAACCACGGAGTTTATCAATGGTCCAAAGCCACCGCGATACCAACGTGATTCCCGCGCACGCCAACTCAGCATCCGCGATCACCCAATCTATTCTTAAAAATAACCCTCAGTAAGGCGCTTTTGCAGTTTTATTGAAAGCTAGAAAATCATTAGCTCAGATCCAGAAGCCAAACCAATGCCGATCTTCAGAACCATGGTGGGTGGATTCGAGGCCAACGTATGTTGAAATTATATCCGCAGAGCACCCAAAGACAAAGAGGGTCGCACTGGTAAGGCAGTGCTTACATTCGTGACCCACCTTCAGATGATACTGGTCCTGGGCCAACATAAATCTCGACGACCTGAGCAGTACTGTTATTTGTTCCGTAGGAAGGATAACAGGTGTGTGGGTCCCTGGGTCTAGATCCCAATGGCCCCAAGAGCTTGACATCCGTGCGTTGAGCATTGTTACGCCGTGCCACCCACTTCTTTGCAGACTTCTTCATCAGCGGCAAAACTTCGCAAGGTCGAAGATGGCTCGTGTAGCAAACAACCCGAGGTCAAGGTCGATGGCCCAATGAGAAAAGAATGCCTGACATTCTGCTGTGCGTTGGTATTTTTTACACCCTGGCGGCATGTAAAACTGGGCCCCTCCTTTTTTGTCCACCTTATTTTGCCATGCACAGCGCAACATTATTCATCCGTATAGCAGCCCGGACGCGGACGTATCTCCCATGAATTTTTTGGTTCCAATGATAGAAAGATGAAAAAATAGCATTCTCATTGTATTTTTGCTTGACAGTTCGCTTTGTTGTTCTCAACGAGGCACGCTATTGCGCACGCGTCACGCCTCTGGTGAAAAGTTCTCAGTTGGCAAAATATCAGCCATCAAGAAATTTATTGAAATAAAATATCTTTTTCAGCTAGTCTGGATGATTTGAATGGTATAAAACTGGTATCTAATTGTTTTCCCACGTATTGTTGGCTGATTGTGACACGTGATAAATTTGAAACAGATTTTCACTATTTTCATTCACAGTAACACGCCAGCATTCCTCAGTTTCCCATTTGAACGCTCAAAAGCAAGCTCATATGGTTAAAAATACCACCCATATCTCACAACTTAACCTTAATTTTATTCTGAAGAACAGAACAGGCAATGACATGATACAAGTGCTGTTCCGATGGAGTGGTGGTTCGTTCAACGCAGATATAGGGTAACATGTGGCGAGATCCGGCGTCAAATGAGTTGACTCTCGCCTAGGGCTAGCTTGGGCCGGAGTTGGCGCTTGGTCCGCCCCCTGGAACCGCCGTCATCTCTCCCCACGACACGACGATGGACCTGATTGTTGGAAAAGACGGGCACAATTACCAGTAGGTTTCGGTTGCGGCACACTCGGCAGACTAGTCCAGTTGGGTACAATCAACCAGGCGAGAGACTTTGAGCCAGTTACAGCGTGCCCGTGATAAATGACATACTGGGTGGACTCTGGCACGTTTGATCCGATGGCGTGTGGGCTGCTCCCGCACATCCGCGGAAAAATTGCACCACACCAATCAGCCCTGCGCAGCACCCCCTGGCTTGGCGCCATGGAGCAAACCACTCCACTGGTAAGGCCGTACGGAGGCTAATTCAGGACCACCCAGGCAAGCCAGGACACGTTTTTGCGCGTCTCACTCAGTGGCTCTCGGTTTCAGATGAACGAGACATGGGGGTGAGTCGCCCCAGCTGGCTTCAGTGTGGGCGGATCCACGTGGAGAAGGGACTGATGTGGATGGGAATACATATATACGGGATGGGAGTTCGTTTGGAAAATCCCTTCGTTTTGGTGGTGCAGCCATTGTTTCCAACTTGTTGATCAAGTTTCCTTCTTTTCTGTTTTCTTGGTGCGCTCTCTCTTTTCGGTTCGCTTCACCACACTCCTTTGTTCACTTCGCATTATGCGGCCCACCTTCATTCTCGTCGCCGCCGGCGCAACCCTGGCGGCATGTGGCGTTTGCAAGCCACGCCAGAGCTCCTCGGCCGCAGCCGTGGGCTACACGCCTTCATTGGCATCTGGGCTTGAAACTCGCACCCAAACTCCCCAGGGAGCCCCAAGCCAGTCTTCCGTGCCGACTTATGCGCAGTCCCTGGTTGTTTCTTCTGCCCTTGCAGCGGCCACCCCTTCTGTCTCTTCTGCAGTTTCTTATGCTGCGTCTTCTGCCGTCTCTTCGGCCGTGTCTTCGCCGGCATCTTCTGCCGCCTCCTCGGCAGCCTCTTCAGCATCGACCCCGGCGGCAACTGGATCTTCCGGGTCAACTTCAGGCTTCTTGTTCACCGGTGTTAGCGAATCTGGTGCCGAATTCGGAACCGGCAACATTCCCGGTACCGAAGGCACCGACTACACCTTCCCCAACACCACGGCGATTGATGTAAGTGTTTCTAGGTTTCACTGTTTCAATAAAGATATTTGCTAACTGACCATGTAGGCCCTGTTTGATGCTGGAATGAATGCCTTCCGAATCCCCTTCTTGATGGAGCGCATGATCCCAACCAACCTGACCGGATCCCTGAACACGGCCTACTTTACCAGCATCAAGTCCGTCGTCACCCACATCACGGGCAAGGGCGCCTACGCGATTCTGGACCCGCACAACTACGGGCGATACTACTCTGAAATCATCACCGACGTGGATGGCTTCGGTAGCTTCTGGAAGACGCTAGCGACCGAGTTTGCCGACAACGAGCTGGTCGTCTTCGACACCAACAACGAGTACCACGACATGGAGAACACGCTGGTGGCGCAGCTGAACCAGGCCGCCATCACGGCCATCCGCGGCGCCGGCGCCACGTCTCAGTACATTTTCGTCGAGGGCAACTCGTACACGGGCGCCTGGACCTGGATCTCGAGCGGCAACGGCGACTCGCTCAAGGATCTCACGGACCCGCAGGACAAGCTCATCTACGAGATGCACCAGTACCTCGACTCGGACGGCTCCGGCACCTCGGAGACGTGCGTCAACAGCACCATTGGCTCCACCAGGCTCGAGGCCGCCACCGCCTGGCTCAAGGAGAACGGCAAGAAGGGCGTCCTCGGCGAGACGGCCGGCGCCAACAACGAGGTCTGCATCGCCGCCGTCAAGGACGAGCTGCAGTACCTGAAGGACAACTCCGACGTCTGGATGGGCTGGCTGTGGTGGGCTGCCGGGCCCTGGTGGGGAACCTACCTGTTCAGCATGGAGCCCTCGACTGGAGTCGCGTACGACAGCTACTTGACCGTTGTGAAGGGCTTTATTGCTTGATTGGGAATCTGCTGTGGGTGCACCTGACTGCAAAACGGGGTCCCGGATGCTTTCGTGTCGCTGGGTTGCCCAAGCAGTAGTCTTTGGCTGGCCTCGTTAGCTTGTTCATTCAATGTCACATTTCCTGTATATATTTATGTCCTGTTTATCCTGGTGATGGACGTTTTCAAAGGACTCTCAAGTTTAAAAGTTTGGCATTCAATGTACAAATCGAGCAGCGTTCATCCAACGCGCAGGATGACATCTGTAATAATCCCTTCCATTGACGTGGTACGGCCACCACCTCCCGTATTATAAATCCTGTATCACAAATCGAGTACCTTGGACCAATCCTGCTTCTTCAGATAGTCCTCAACCGTACCAAGAAGTGGGGGCGATTTCAACTAAATTTGCAAGTTAGATTGGCACGTATTGACGACGCTGGAGGAGAGAACTGACCTGGTGAGAATAAATTATCGTCGGATCACCATTGTGGTATCCGAATTCGTCAAAGAAGCTGAAATTATTGACATATTCATCCCTCAGATCGAACGAATAGGATTCGCTGGCCTGATCCATGGCAAGGTAATGGCCTCTGCCCTTAGCCCGGTAGCCTTGGTAAATGACAATGCGAGTTCCTCGGACGTCAGGGATTCTCTACAGGCGACGAGATTCTTGCTAGCAGCTTCCTCGATAAGGGATTTGATCAGAGGTCCAGTGTCCTCATCGGCGGCAAACAAGAGAATTTTGGTTGTCAGCTTCCAGACTCCAACAAACTTGACTGTTCCATCGTGACCCTAGCAAAGGTTGGTTAGTCGAGTGTCCAGTGCATCTTTTTCCCTCTTCAACTTACCTTGCTTGGTCGAAGGAGAGGATTGATGAGATAGTTGTTCAGATAACCACCAGCATGGACAGTGCTCGTCTTTTCCCAGCTGAGGATATTTCTCTTTTCCGCACTCTTCTGCTCTCGCCTTTGAGTCAAAGTGGTACACATGCGTGTACTTGCCGTTGGACCACTTTGTCACGTATGGAAGCGAAGACAACGCAGAGCGGTCCATGGTCGGAACCCGAGCCGCGGCGTCGATGACGTTTTTGAGCTGTTGCTCTTCGTGCTTGCCGACCCATAAATTGAGTGCTTGGCTCGGGTCCTATTTCTCCTTGGTGCTGGGGTCGTAGTGTATGCCCTAAAGTCGCTCACTCAAAGGCGGCCTGGACCACATGGGCTCCGCGGGCGGCTAAGCTTTGTGCCTTTGCGCTTAAGGCGTTGCGGGTGACAGCGCGAATCTGCCATCCCGGTTCCTCAAGAAAGGTGCTCACAACGGAGCCGCCCTGGTTCCTGGTGGCACCAAGGGCAACAATAATTTTGGAAGAGGACATTTTTTACTGATGAATTTGAAAGGTGAAGAGACGAGTTTATGAGGCTGACTGGAGGGGCTGTTTTGTCATAAAACCTCAATGTCTTGTCCTTATTTATCTTCATCGTCACCTTTACGTCGGGTTGTACACATAATGGCTAATTCTGATTAGCCTTTGTGTCACTCCGCAAGCGCGACCGCATGGTCGATCGGTAAGGCGCAACGCTATTTTATAAACGCCCTTCGAGGAGGCCGATGCCAATGTTTGGTTTGTCGTGAAAAGATGACATGCCAAGGATTCATAGCAACTAGGACCCAGTGCAACCACGCCTCGAGAAACTCCGCTCCGCTAGCTTGGCTTACCTGCACTATCTCGGATTTAAGGCTGAGTCCATAGCCAAAGAAGCGCCATCGAAATGAGTTAAGACGCGCTGGTTGATGACCGGACGCGGCTTTAAGATGAGCTCTGTCCACCAGGACTAGGAGCCCAAATGCTGGAATTGTTGTGCTGGAATTGACCGGAGTCTGACGCAACACTAGATATAGCGATAGAAGCCTGATAGGTTCAACACCAGGTTGACATGGCAGCTGCATCTCAATTCGGAACTTTTGATACTGGGTTAGGGGTTTAGTTGGAGACATTCTGTCTAGGGTAGCAAACCTCGCCACCGATGATTATGCGAACTATTGGTGCTCTATTTAATTCTGACTGGCTCTTTGATAATCTATTTGACGATGCTACTACGTGCGTTTGAGTGAGTGTGGCATGTATGATATCCACCGAACCCCCAAGATGAAGGAATGTCTTTGGAATGGAATTAACCTCCGAATGTGCCTCCCCTCCCCCTTCCACTTTATTTATTGTTGCAGTGATGTTAAATACGCCTGTTTAATTACCTCTTATCCTTTTTCTTTTTTAGCTTAGCGATCTTGGACCACTCTATTTTGTTGATGTCATTTTGCGCTCGTGTCGAGGGGCATTTCCGGTCTTTTTGGTTGCTTTTGACACGTTTCAGGACACCAGATACGTCATTGGCTCATGATACATGTTGTTTTCCGATTGAGAAACCGAGAGCGTGTGGCGGGTTCGAGAAGCAACCCGACAACAAGAAATGCCGGCGGACCCAGGCTCCGGATAGCGCACCGACCGATGACGCTAAAACCATCGGGCATTGCCATCTTGGAGGGCCACAATCTGATTGGACACGAATACGGCCCATCGCGGGGGGGTGCCAAGATGGCGCCGATCACAGCGCCCAAGCTTAAGCTAGATTCTCAAAGGTATCCACGCAATGCGACATGCTGCGCCCTACCAAATCAAAAAGACGGCATTTCACATACGTATCGTCCATGGCGCAGTCAGTCCCATCTCTGCCCCATTCATGCCAGCCGCGGGCCGACGTTGCATTGATGCTTGGCAGGGGTCGTCATTGGCTTCGAAAACTCTCATTGACGTATTCGATCGGAGGCTGAGAGCGAAACCGAGCTGGCAGTTTCCAATCAGCAGCATGCTTGATATCCTGAGCATGTCTATAAAGGACACTGATCCATATGATGAATGGTAGCTGAGTCTGAAGCCTCATCATTGCATACCATTTCCCACCTCAGCCCTGTCATTTCCACTTTGCGAACATGTCATCAGAAACAACCCGCCTTGGCGACATCCTTTCCCACGTGCGGCCAGCCCACGTCGCAGCAGCCTTGTTGCTGATCGCTATCGTATCAGTACTTTCAGGCTCCAAGGGCAAAAAGATTGCTCTTATCAACCCGCCAGCATGGTTCCAGCCGGAGTTCATGAAATACCTTGATTACATATCAAATGGCCAAGAAATCATCGAGGCGGGTCGAAGGAAGTTTGGAGGGAAGCCCTTCAGAGTGCTCGCAGAAATAGGTGAAGTTGTCGTCATTCCGACAAAGTTTGCTCACGACATACGCAACAACCCTCTTCTCAACTTCCGAACGGGAATCATGAAGGTACGAACAAGGCAAAATTACGCTTCCTTACGTCGAATTGTTTCGCCCTTGTCAATTATGACATCCAATGCTAAATTGCTTCGATAGGATTTCCATTCTCATTTGCCAGCCTTTGCCCCGTTCAGCCTTCTTGTCCACCCTTCAGAAATGGTTCAGTCAATGACTCGAAAGCACTTGACAAAGTATCTTAGTGAGTCTGACAACGTTTAGCGCTTGGTATCTTAGATGGCGGGATTGCTAATTTTCATATTCACTATCAATAGACACTGTGACCGAGCCGTTGGCGCAAGAGTCTTCGTTTGTTTTCGATGTTGCTTTCGGAAACTCTTCAGGTGGGCATCTCTTTTTCACGCGGTACCTGTCTTGGGGAAAAGCTGACCAAAACAGAATGGCAGGATATAACCATAAAGGGCACCATTCTCGATGTTATTAGCCGCCTGTCCTCTCGTGTGTTCCTGGGCGAAAAGCTCTGCCGATTCGAGCCCTGGCTCAAGATTACTCGCGAGTACACTCTCATCGCCTTTATTACATCCTCCAAGTTGCATATGGTGCCTCCATTCCTTCGGCCTCTGGTCTATCTCTTCGACCCTGACTGCCGCAAACTCAGAAAAACTCTGGCCGAGTCTCGCTCCATCATCAAGCCTGCGATTGAGGAACGCCGCAGCCTCAAGCGCGAAGCACTTGCCAATGGCGAGCCTGCTCCCCAGTTCAACGACGCCATCGACTGGGCAGAGGCTGAGTGCAAAGGCCAGGACTACGATGCCGCGGTTGTGCAGCTGACTCTGTCACTGGCTGCCATCCATACCACAAGCGACCTGCTCACCGAAGCCCTCATCAATCTAGCACGACATCCGGAAAGCGTCGATGCGCTGCGAAAGGAAATGGTTCAGGTATTGGCTGCTGATGGCTGGAAGAAGAACTCTCTATACAACATGAAGCTACTCGACAGCGCCATTAGGGAAACCCAACGACTTAAGCCAAATTCCATGTGTCAGTATTCTTCCGCAGCGTGCATCCATGATAGGAAATTCTAACAACCGAATTAGTGGGAATGCGCCGACTCGCCGACGGAGACGTCACGCTGCCCGACGGAACCCTTATCCAGAAGGGGCAAAGGTTGGCTGTCGACGCCTTCTCCCTGACGGAAGGCCACGGCCAGTACACGGACCCTGAGCGCTTCGACATCTTCCGCTTCAAGCGCATACGTGATCAGCCGGAGAACGAGCACAAGGCCCAAGTCGTAACCACCGGCCCCGAACACTTGTCGTTTGGCCATGGCAAATACGCATGCCCTGGTCGCTTCTTTGCTGTGAACGAGGTTAAGATTGCACTGTGCTTCCTGCTTTTGAAGTACGATTGGAAGCTCGCCCCTGGATCTCCCTGGAAACACTGGATTAAGGGATCTTCCACGGTTTCTAACCCGGAGACCGTGCTGCAGTACAGAAGACGAAAGGAGGAGATTAACCTGGAGGATCTGAAGGTCATGGAAACCATCGCTGAGGTTTGAGATGCGTGGGTTGAACTGAAACACTGTTGTGCGCAAGGCCCAAATAGATTGGCAGATGCAAGACTGATGGGCGTGCGGAACATTCATTAATTTGTACAGTATAATGTTTCTTTTGTCAATATTGAAATTTCATGTAATCTCTTTAGAGCAAAATAGCAACAACTAGAACCTTGTTATAGGCACACCTTGCAGCGCTCATGTGGCTAGTGATGTAGGCTTCGAGAGTGCTGGGACTCGGCGCTCATCTTGGCACGGCTACGGACAATTAATGATTCAGTTCAGGGCATCCGGTTCAATAAATTTGTTCGCTACCTCGCTTATTGCAGATAAACGACACAGTTTCTATGTCCTACCCTCCTTTTAGGCACTTGACAAGTTGGTCGGGCAAAGTGATCGCCTGAGCCATCTGTTTCATAACATTGTTTGAGAAAAAATAAACAAAATTCCTGCACGCGGTAAGCCAAGTGAGCATCATGACTTGGACGTGGCGTACAAACCATCAGCCCATTTTGACATGTGTGGCTGGCCTAGACCGTTCCAGGTGCACCCAGCCCGCTAGCCTAGTGGATTAGTACGCTCGCGAGAGCGCAATACTTCATTTTGCAGAGCTACCAGTATGTCACTATTTACATCAGCTACAGTTTACAACAGAGCCAAAGTGTGTTGCTGAAATCATGCATCAAGTGGTTATGGCTGACCAAAGCTAAAGCCAAACACGACACAATGTTTGTTCTAGCTTTGGGGGTTTGCCCAGTGAAAGGAATAGTGAACCGGCACTCCAAAATCTAAACCCAACTTGCTCAGTGCCCTCTATTCCCCTTTTTATTCCTAACATACAGCCATGGAAGATGACTCCCAGTCGACGCCCAAATCAACAATCCCCTCAAACCCCCAGGCCTTGGCCAAATAGATAAAACACCATGGACGTGATTAGCTTGCCACCAAACCAATTATCAAATCAACAGGTATTTGACCGGGAGGCAAAGGCGCCCAATTAATCAACAGTGCTCCTGAATACGCCTTGGTTGTTCCAAAAACGAAAGCAGTTTTCCCGACGGCTGCACACTGTAGCTTTCCGTCCTGGAGAATAGGAGCCGAACATTTGATGGGGAAATTAGCAGATAATCCTGATGCGGTGTATATGGATGTATCGCCATCCAAAACCACCAGATATTGGTCGCCGTCTGGATGTTGGACCTTGAGATAGTCTGTGCTGTCCTCGAGGTAGAATGGGCCATCCGTAAAGCTTCCCGACATTGAGCTTGGTGGATTGACTAGTACACTGTATTCGTGGGCTGCTTTGAGAGATTTGCCCGAAATGTACGCATTCTCCGTCGTCTCAACTCTTAGCTTGAATAAGGTGGGCGTAGGGTCGAGTGTATCTGTTGTTTCGGTAGAAGTTGGGCTGTCAATGGCCGCGGTGCCTGTCGTGATTGACGTGCCGGCTTCCGTGGGGCTGGAAGTTGTGGTTGCAGAGGTGGCACCCATCGTCTGTATTGTGGTCGCGTCACTGGCTGAGCTGGCCGAGGTCTGGATACTGAGATCCGTGTGGGAGCCAGTGCCAGTTTCAATGGCAGATGACAAGGTGGCTTCGATGGTACTCGTCTCTGTGCTGGAGGCTTCAGTGCTTGCTGTGGAAGCTGTCGCAGTCTGCGTGAAGTCCGCATCGAGGCCAGTGGAAAAAGTATTTACAACACTCCCGCTGGAAAAAGACCCGAGAATCTCGGTGCTCGCAACCATTGTCGTCTCGGGAGCACCTTCGAGAGTAGAAGAGACGGGGATACCAGTAGCGAGTGTGCTGCGACTGTGCGGTACACAGAGGCGCGCCGATGCGAGTGAAGCAGCAGCCAAGAGGCCAAGGTGGATGGAGGGAATCATCATCGTGATGCCACCTCTCTAAGACACTAACTACTAGTGAATAGCATTAAAAGTAAAATCCCCGGGTTGCAAAGAGGCGAGAACATGGCAGGACGGAGATTTTGTACCCAGGTCATAGAGCTCAGGTAGCCCACGCGGCGTCACTGGGTGCAGCTGCGGTAAGATAGAAAAAGCAACGGTTGAGCCACACGAACGCACTAATGATTGACAAGTGTGGATGATTGCCAATTGAGGCGTCAAAAACACGCGAGTACAATTTGCGGTGACTTAGCCTACGCCAAGACACACGACGAGGCTGAAAACTTAGCGTTTTGTTGACCGTACTGGCTGTCGCTAGCCTCAAGCCTCGCTAATGATTTATCTCGGCAGCCAAAGTTTTGATCAGCTTGCAACCAACAGACGTCTCCTTTTCAGGCGACATGCAAACGACGGTGTAATCCCGGTTTTCGTCAAAGGGTTTTCGAACTTTGGTTTCATTTCTATTCCCTCTGGCCTTGAAAGCTTGGAGATCATGTCTTAGCAGTTTTTTTGACTGGGGTGTCAGATTGAAGTCGTTGATCGATAGACATCACGGATTTCGGCGGAAACAGGCCACTATCCTCCCGATGCGCTCCGCCTTCACAAATCAGCTGGGACTGTACATTTCCGTTGAGAGAGGCAAATGATGTACATGCAACTTTTATCCATTATTCTTCATCCTGTACCCAATGAAAATTGCCAAAGCAACACTTTCGTTCTTGGATTTGTTCCAATTTGTTCCAATCTAGTGGCCATTACAGCTTCGTTCATAAAGTGTGGAGGTAGCTCCGTCCTCCAATTTGAGCTATTGTGGATCAATAAATCCATCGAGATTTCCATGTATCTCGAACACTATAATGTCATCATCTCTCATTTGATCTTGATTTAAATTCTTGTTGTCAAGCGTCATGGCCCACAATCCCAGCAGGCCTTGTCGCTCCATATCTGCGTACCTGACTCTTGGGTGAAATTGGCATCCTTGAGAGAGTAACCGCTGAAAACACATGGCTCATTGCTATCCGAGGGATCAAATGCCGATGCCCTGCAGCCTTTTTTCGGAGCACATACTGCCGCGCAATCCTCGGAAGTGACGTTTCCTGATTGAACATATTGGCGATACAAACGGGCCCCAGCATCCACATTGCCTGCTTTTTTGCAGTAGTATTCACCGCTGACGTCTTTGAGGGTGCATCCATAGCCATTGCGTGGCAAGTCAAAGGCGAGAGGGAAAGCGGATGCTCCGCACTGAACACACGCGGCACAATCCATTTCATACCAAGAGGTGGTTGAATGAGAATCTGCAATAAACCCTGCACCTTTGAGGTTCTTTGACGAGAATCGGCATGGCGTATCGATATCCGACGTGTTGTATCCGAAGGAGACACAGAATGAGGTTGTCTTGCAGATAAAGGCACAGTCTTGTACTCTGTCTTGCGGCAGCCCATTATACGTGATTGCCCATCCACCAATGGATCCAAATTCATCACTGGAGGAGAGAGTACCTGTTTGGTTGCAAATCAGGTGGGTGGTTGCAGGGGTGGTTATCTCACAATCGCCCGGATAGGTGATATTGGGAGGGCAAGGGTCAAGTATCGCAGGCGAGCAGGTGGTTGACCACGATGTTGTCGTAGAGGTTGATGAAGTCAAACGAGAACGTGGAGTCATGACAACCAAGATGGATGTTGTTGGTGGTGTGGTGCCTTCTTCATCCAACGCAACTTGGGCATTTGCGTCTGCATGGGCAAGACGCGCGACGACTAAGAGAAGTAATACAAAGCGCATCGTGAAGGAGGTGGCTAAAAGGTGAAGGTGGAAAGAAAATGGCACGAGGGTGACCTCATGGTATAGAGAAAAATGACGCCCCCATGAGTCTTGCTGCATGCCTCGTAAAGAGATGGTTCTAAGACCCTAACAAGCTTAGGCTGTCCTTGCTCCTTTTGACAGGATACCCATGTTTTCATTGGCCTCACCCCTGTCATGCCCCACAGAAAGCACCGGCTATCTATTGGCTTTGGAGGCCAGCATGTTGCAGACCGATAGCGTTAAAATGGTGGCATTTCACTTCTGATGGATGTATTGTACGAGAGTTTCGAGTATTGGGAAAAACTCAGTGATAATTATCTGTGGTGGCGCGTCAGTGCTTGTCCAATTGTGAGGCTCAGATGGTGCTAGCCGCTAGTCCGTTTGTGGACTTTTCGTGTCACAGCGCGTCACGTTGATTGCCGAGCACCGACATGAAACCACCAACTGCCGAGTGAAGATGGCTACGAAAAGGGTAAGACGCTGTGCCATTGCGTCCGTTCTGAATAAGACGAGCCTGACTTTATCTAGAGAAACACATCAGACCTGACGCCCCGCAGCCAGCCGCTTATAACGGCCGTCTTCAAGAAACAGGCATCGACAGTCGCTCTCAAAGCTGTCTCGTCTCCTACTGGGCATCCGGGAACAGTCAGTCCGGCTGAGGAAGTGGGCAATGTGAAAAGGCCACGTATTGATGAACCCAGCGTCGAGAATCTCAACCGTCAAACGGACGTTGACACAGTTGATGAGAAGTCCAATGGCGGTGGGCCAAGTAGGGGACCAAGCGCGAACGGGAACGGCACCAAGTACACTGACGACATTGAGCCGGCACTTTGCAAGGAACAGCAAGACCTACTCGACATTATTGCAGAAGGGCACAATGTCTTCTTCACTGGCTCTGCCGGGTGTGGCAAGTCGACCGTCTTGAAAGCTGCTGTAAAAATGCTGCGAGCCCAAGACAAACAAGTTGACGTTGTCGCTCCGACTGGTCGAGCCAGCCTAGAGGTCGACGGCACGACGACATTTTCCTACATGGGATGGACCCTAGACTCCAACAGGGCACCCATCAAAGAAGTCATCAGCAGGAAGAGTTGGAGAAAGAAGACCAGGGAGCGACTAAAGAAAACTAATGTGCTAATTATTGACGAGATCAGCATGGTCTCGTCTGCTCACCTGGACCGAATGAATATTGTCATGAAAGCCATCCGTTTCTGGGACGAATGGGTCAGGGTTAGACACACTCCTTATACCCACTACGACCATGATTCTTTTACTCCTGCATTTGGCGGGGCTCAAGTCATTGTCACTGGCGATTTCTGTCAACTGCCTCCAGTCAACGCGTTTGAATACTGCCCGGCCTGTGGAAAGAAAACAACCAAAGAGGAGGACAACACTCTCTCCAAGTGCGAGGAACCTGCTTGCCAGGCGGTTTACCTGGAGACTGATCAATGGGCTTTCAAGAGTGAAGCTTGGGAAGAAGCCAAATTTTACCCTGTGCACCTCAAAGAAATTCATCGCCAAAGCAACAGAGACTTTATCAAGACGCTGCAGAGGATTCGCCTTGGCATCCAGCTGTCGCAACGAGAGATGAATACCTTGTCCAGCCTTCCGTGCAGGAACCCCAATGCCACAGAGCTCCTCTGCTACAAAGTGGACGTTGATAAAATTAATGACGCAAGGTTTGAAAAGCTAAAGACGCATCCGATTTGCACATACAACGCCCTGGATGGATTAAGAGCGGAAGATCACTTGTCTGAGATGCATAGAAAGATTTACACGGAAGAGCTGGAAGATGGGATTTTAAAGGCCTGCGAAAATTTCCAAACCGACGCGGCTGTCACGGTCCGGCCAGGCATGCCAGTGGCACTGCAGGTCAATATCGATGTGAGCGAGGGGCTCGTGAATGGGACTCAGGGCATAATCGTGGGGTTTGAAGACCTCGATTGGAAGATGCTGCCAGACAACACAGACAAAGGTGACATACCGCGGACCAGACTTATCCTTGGGGAACACTGCAGGTTTAGGAAAGAGCAGGTGAGGGATTTCGCGACCAAGTCGGGGAGTAACGGCAGGGCAGTCAAGTGGCCTCGGGTGCGCTTCTTCAGCAAGGGCCAGCTGCGAGCGCCCATGACCATCTACCCTTGGTGCATCGTCGACCACGTGGGCGACAAGGAACCGTACTCGCTGCTGCACCGAACCCAGGTCCCTCTTGCTGCCGGCTGGGCCACCACGGTCCACAAGAGCCAAGGCCTGACGATGGAAGGAGCCATTGTTGATCTGTCGGGAGCCTTTGAAAAGGGCCAGCCATATGTTGCGCTGTCCCGGGTCAAAGGTCCCGAGGGACTTCACATCAAGGGCTTGCCGCATACTTTGTCCAAATATGGTCTAGATGACCAGGTCAAGGAATTTCTGCAAGACAACTTTGCCGATGAACCCTGGGAATCAGTCATGGATGAATCCGACGATGGCGAGGCGTTGGATGGAGATGCAGTCGTTTACCGGCTGTGAATGAGGAAAACCTACATCAAGGGGAGATTAGTGGGTAGAACCTGTGAATGAAATATAAAGAGGCAGCACGGCGTCTAAACTAACGCGTCGTTACATGCGAGCGGTTTCTCCATTTCAAACGGTCATGTATTCATATTCAACGACAGCAATCACGAGTGGTCCCTCACAACCCTTTTCTAAAATTCAGCGCGTCTTTTTCTATCCAAAAACAACTGTATTAGTTGACTGTAATTTGTTGTCTTATTCACATTTGATTTTTATTGACTTGGTAGGCTAAACTGGTGAAGCGTGCGGGAACTTGTGGCGGCGGAGGGATGCATGGATTCTTTGTCAACTCCTCCCGTGTCCCGTCAAAATTCCCCTGCAAATAAAACGCAAAAAAATCATCCGCCCCTGATAAGAGTTGCCGTGAGTTGCGCGTACACTTGCATGATAAAGTTATAGCACTAGACCCTCGAGTGGGGTTGGAGGAATTTATATTCCGCACTTGGACACGACCGAAATAATGGTCAGCCAAGCTTCGAGCAACATTTAAATCACTCTACATTCCCGTGCAAACATATCTCATCTTTCTCTCTATACTGTCTCGCGCCAAGGACCTCCACAGCCCATTGGCATTCCGGCACTTGTCAGCAACACCACAACAACGATCACCACCACTACCACAACTACTAACCATCCAAAACAAGAAATGTCTCACTTGCAGTACTACGCATATGAGGGCGCCGGTGTTGAGAAGAGAGAAAAGTTCTCCTACAGCCAAGCCGTCCGCGTCGGCGACCGGATCGAATGTTCAGGCCAAGGTAAGATCCCTGGAGAGAATCTGGCCACGGGGAATACACGCTAACCGTGCATTTGCAGGAGGCTAGGACCCCAAGACTGGAGAGTTTGAAAAGGAAATCAACGCCCAGATCGACCTGGCTTTTGAAAACGTTGAGCGTTGTCTCAAGGATGCGGGCGGAAAGGGATGGTCGCAGGTCTACCGCGTCAACTCGTACCACGTGCCCATCAACAACGAGGCCTTGGAGGCCATGGTGCGCAACTTTAGGCGCTGGATGCCCGATCACCAGCCCATCTGGACGTGCGTTGGTGTAACACGATTGGGCGAGGATGATATGCGGGTGGAGATTGAGGTGGTGGCCCACGATGCGGAGGCAGCCAGTTGATGATTTTCCACCCTAATCATGTTTAGAAAGCTTACCATGAAATTTAAAAGAATTATTAGAATATACAAGTTTCATTATTTTATTTTATTTATTTTATTCTCTTCTTATTGTAGTTCATTTATTTTATTCTCTTCTTATTGTAGTTTATTTATTTTATTTTAATTTCTGCTGGTTGCCACGAGTATGCTTGGGTGACGGGTCTGGGCCATAGGGCTGAAAACCATGGTGTCGCACTAGCTTCGCGCTGACACCAGCCGTTTGCTTGGCAGCTGTTTAGCGACCTCGATAGACATTTTGAACACATGTGCCTCCTAAACGGCTCGTCTGCCTCGCACCTCTTGTGGCGCCATGGCACAGCTTGTTCTTAAACACATGATCCAGCCGTCGAGACAGTAACGCCTCCATCCCTCCACCATCGAGGGAAGAGAGAGGAGGGGAAACGCCCCCAGATTAAGCTTGTTCTTGCATTGACCAGCAAAAAGGCCTAATGGCACTGGTGGCCATCTAGCTGGCGCAACCATGGCGGTGGCGTCCTATCACTGTCTCACAAGCATCCATCGTGGCCGGTCTAGACCTCAGCTCGGGCGCGACACAGCCAACCATGAGCGACGTGGCTGAGGGTTGGAACAGGCCATGGCAAATCAGTCGTTTCCGGAAGCATCAAATGATGCATCGCTGCTATAAGCCACCTTTCTGCCGTGTCTTGACTTTTTTCTTCTTCCTCCCCTCCGCCTGCCTGCTCTTGCACATCTCGGCGCACTGGACGGGCATTGACGGCACAAAGGTTCCCATGTCTCGCTGAGTCCGCCGGCCGCCATACGAAGAAAGAACGTTCGGTTCGCCATGGCCGAGCCCGAGGTTTTCACCGGAGTGTGGAGGGACTACTCCAACGACGGGCTCCGGCAGCTCACGCTGACGGTGCCCATCACGTACGGCGGGTACCTGATCTCGGCGCTGACGCTGCTGGTGTCGCTGGCGGGATCCCGGACGTGGTACATGACGACGTACGCGCTGCACCAGCTGCGGGCGCACCCGGACAAGCGGTCGGACGCGGTGCACTCGCAGACGCAGACGCTGCTGCGCAACAGCATCACGGCCACGTCGGCCGTGACGGACGCGGTGCTGATGATGTGGGCGTGGAGCGGCACGGGTATGCACATGGGGAGGCGCGTTGCGCCCATCGTCGTGGCCGCCACGGCGTGCATGGTGCTGTTTACGCTCGCGGGTACCTTTGTCTCAAGCGCCGTCACGCAGAAAACGCCCGACGTCGTGGTGCTCGCAAAGGCCCCCGGCTGTGGCGCATGGGACGTCGACATGTCTTCCATCTACCTCGACGCCGGCTCCAACCCCAACCAGACCAAGATCCTGGCCGACGACGCCATGGACGCCCGCCTCTACGCCAAGTGGTTCTACGCCGACATGCCGCCCTCGTCCATCCCCAGCTCCAGGTTCCCCGTCAAGAAGCTGCCCTACCTGCAGCGCATGGCCAAGTGCCCCTTTTCCGGACAGGGCCGGTGCTTGTCCAACGACACGTCCACCGAGGACGTCGCCGTCGTCTTGGACACGGGCAGGCTCAATTCCCACTTCCACCTGGGGCTGAATGCAGCCGAGGAGAACCGCGTGGAGATTCGAAAAGTGCTCACCTGCGCACCCGTCTACACCGACGACCTCATTGATATTACCGTAAACGACACCGTAAGCATAGCGGATGCTTCCAGGCTTACCAATTTCGAGACGGATGTTTTCTCTCTCAGCAGGCACACCACGCCGCTCACGCTTACCGGCTACGCAGGAGGGTATGTGCTATGGGGAATACATCTTCCAATTTCGCCTTCTTTTTTTTTCTCTCTTTTTTTTTCCTTCGTCTCACTAATCATAATAAAAAATTAGATGCAATTGGTACTCTGGTATATTAAAGGCTGAGAAGTGGGCGGCTGCCCCCTTTGACCGCGACGACGCAGATCTATCTCTTTGCTACGTGATCCAGTCATCCGTCATGTACCCGTCGCCTGTATACGACCCCTTGTTCCTAGCCAACGGGTCAAGAACCATTAACACAGGCCAAACAAGCTACCTTGGAAGCAACTACCTCAACATGATTGGCTGTCTTGACCAGATCCAGTTCTGCAACCCGGCCGACGGCAAATGCACCAACGTGACGCATCCTGCAGCCGCCTGGTTCCAGGCTCAGCTCCTGGGCCTCAACGAGAACCAAATGCTCGCCGTGAACCGCTCCACGCTCTTGGTAGCTCTCACCGGGACTGCAAGCCACGGGCTGGGCACCTTGGGAGCAGCAGGTGAGCCACAAGCGTTTTTGCTCATTACGTCTTCCAAGACTATCAAGCCAATGCTAACATTCATCTCCCAGGCCTTCAAGCGAGAGACGTTACG
Source organism: Calonectria leucothoes (assembly GCA_002179835.1). Lineage (NCBI taxonomy): Eukaryota > Fungi > Ascomycota > Sordariomycetes > Hypocreales > Nectriaceae > Calonectria > Calonectria leucothoes. The sequence continues at coordinate 31,050 of NAJI01000498.1, forward strand.
ACCGGCGACGTTGTTTCCATCGCTCTCCCCGACAACCAGTGGCAAAACGAGGCGAGGCTGTGGTTCGAAACGGGCCTGGCCATGCTCCAGGGCCACATGATACGGTTCCTCGGCCGGATCGACCTGAGCAGCCCGCACATGTATGGTCGCTACCTCGTATTCACGCCGCTGTCGGAGGTATCGGACGGGCCGCTGCACGACGCGTCCAAGCGGGCGTGCGAGAACCAAAAGGTGACGACGACGAACCGGTACCAAAACTTCAACTTTGCCGCCCTCATGTTTGTCGTCTGCTTCAGCGCCCTCATCATCCTGACCAGCCTGGTGCTCGAGTCCGTCGTCGAAATGGCCCGCCAAGCAAGGCCCACGCAAAAGGGCCAGTGGCGCCAGGACGAGTGGGATGTCCACTGCAAGTACTGGCTGCTCAAGGTGGCCATGGAGACGGCGGGCATCGGCCCGTGGAGCAAAAAGGGCAGGGCCGCGACTGCTGGTATTCCCGTCATCGACAAAAGGGCCGGCCGCGGCTTGTCTGCGTCCAGGTACGAGCAGGTCAAGGGCTCCGAGGCGGCAGACGATCAAGTGGATGACTTTTTGCGTGGGTCACGGTAGGTAGGAAACGGCGTCTTCGAGTAATGAATGGCATGCTTTTCGTCAAATGGAATATAGATGTACACTACAAATCTTGTCAGCAATGGCAGTCCATTTTATAATGACACGGGATTGAATCTCTTGTGATGAATAGTGATGAAAGGGGCCAGGTTTGATTTATTTTGTTTCTCGTCGTTGGTGAAGGCTTGCGATGCGACGGGTAAGTGTCGACTTGACCCGCAACTCGCGGGTGACGCAAGAGTTTACCGTGTGAATTACCATGCTTGATGATTCGGATCAGATTTGGACATTTATCGGTGTTTACTCATCTCCGGCTCCGGTCCCGGTGTAGGTGTTTGGCCCAGTGCCGTCGAGATGGGAGGTCAGGTCTGACACGTAGACGCTGACTCGAGCGTGGGGTCGGAAACAAAGAAAACAATTGTGTTAATAAGCAAAGCTTTTCGTTCAACACCAGCGAGGTCTAGAACTGATATGAGACACGATCAACACTCGCATCGAGAGAACCGGCATCGTCAGAAATCACGTATACACGGTTGATTTTATTCAGTTGATTTTATTTCCTGCTGCTTGGAAGCGACAAGTCGTTTGCATCATCAGCCGTCTTGCTTGGTGGGGCGTGTGATGCTGACCACCCGCGACAAGGTACGTACTCTCACAGCAAAAGCACAACACGCGCGCACACAGTCAAAATGCGGCAGCAACAGCAAAAAGAAAGCCTCGCAAATGCTCGCAATCGTAATATAGGAACAGCCCGATGCGGGGGTCGAACCCGCAACCTTGAGATCGCGTACTCGTAAGAGTCTCACGCTCTACCGATTGAGCTAACCGGGCGTGGCTCGTGTTGTTGGGTGCCAGGTGCGGAAAATCCGTCTCGTCAACCCACAGCGGGCATCCGTCCGTCCGAGAGGAGTTTGTTGGAGACAACACGAGACAACCCACCACGACGGAAATGCTCGATGTTTGTGCTTGTGCTTCTGTAGAAATGTGATAATAACTTGTTCAGGATAGTATATGTCTGTAAAAAAAGGAAACAAAAGAAAAATAACAAATATGGATACATGAAAACCTGACCAGCTATTTCGTCAAAATAATAACCATCGTTAATCCAATGTACGGCGGATGCATAATCTGTTTTCTTTGATAGTTTACAATAAAACCAGGCAAGCTTCAAAACGTACCGCAGACAGGCAAGTAAAGAAAAACCCCCCAAACCACCTTACTCGAGCGTCCAGCAAGCGCGGCATCTGCGTAGAACGAATAAGTCAGCTCCAACGAGGCTCTCGCCAGTTTTCTTTTTTGAATTTTGTTTTGGAAATCAGTCTTGCTCGGCTTCTGAATACCTATTCCATAGCTTCTGCATGGTGGAAGCGTCTATGGGAGTCAGGTCGGGCGGGGCCAGGCACCGCTGGCCGCTGAAGCTGGTGCTCTTGTAGTCGAGCTGGCCGCGGAACCGGCCGGCGCCCATGAACTCGATCCAGCCCTTGTTGCTCTCGTCGTGCGGCAGCGTGGCGCCCTTGGACTCCCTGCCGCGCCAGGTGAAGGGGATCTGGTTGTACGATGCGCTCTCGGGCTTCTCGGGGAAGTACATGACGCCCTCGACGACGCCGATGCGGAACTTGGCCCACATGCTGGACCCGGACACGGCAAACACCAGGTTGTAGCCCGACCCGCAGTGCGGGTAGTTCTCGGCCACGTCCGGGCACCGGATGTTGTACCGCCCGTTGACCCGGAACGCGCTCGACAGCGGCGCAATGTCCCCGTCGAGCGAGTCGTTGTCGGACGAGTCCATGTCGTCGAAGCACCGGTGCAGCTCCAGCGAGAAGGCGTTGCGCGCCGTGCTCCGACGCACCGAGGATGAGGACGCCGTTGCCGTCGCCGCTGCCTTGGCCTTGGGGGTAGGTGGAGGAGGGGGAGGACCAGCTGACGATGCTGGCGGCGGCGGTTGTTTCCGTTCAGGAGATGATGCTCTGGCCTTTTTAAACTGTGAATACTCCGGATCGGCGTCGTCCTCTGCGTTCCTCTTGGTCCCGCTGGTGCCGTGCTGTCGTGTCCCCGTGGCCGTGGCCGTCACCGTGGCGGGTTGCTGCTCCTCTGGTCCCCTTGACGCCGCCGTGGAATCGGGAGACGCCGCCGCTGCTGCTGATGCTTCGGCGTCGGGCGCCGAGTTGCTCGCGAACCAGTCCGCCTTGAACTTGTGCTCGACGTCGGACAGCGACGAGGGCACCGTCAGCGACCCGGAGTTGAGCGCATCGTGGAGGCGCGTCCGGGCCACAGGCTTGGACTTGGACGGCTCCAGGCCGTAGTGAATGAGCTGGGCCTCGAACCAGTGAGCCGGGTAGTCGTGGCTGGTCCCCGTCAAGAAGTGCTCCTTGAGCTCCTCGATGGTCGCCCGCCGGTGCTCGTGACGCTCCACGATGCCCACCACAAAGTGGCCGTCAGCAAAGGCGAGGGCGTGGGGCGCGACGTCAGCGTCCCTCTGGGCCATCTCTCTCTGCGTCCCTTTTGGCTGCGTCCCCGCGTGCGTGTGCGTGTGTGTGTGTGTGTGTCTTCCTGGCGCTACCACCTGGCAATCCTGGTCCTGCGTATTCCGGGCTGGCGGTATAGATACAGTCCTGCACGCAACACAAAACGTGCCGCAACCAACAGCTGTTGGTGTGACGTGTAGATTACAGACACATGATGGCGGCCCTGTCCCCCCCCCAAGTACCCCTAAGAAAAGGCCATTGTTCCTCTAGACCGAGCATGTCTCACAAAGATTTTTCAGCGCCACATATGCACTTCCGCACCGCCACGAGGCATGAGGACCGCGTGTGTTTTGCCAAAAGCAAAGAAGATTGTCCCTGTCAACGAATTATGTCTGATGGATTGTCCGGATGTACCCTTTTCTACCGCCCAGTTAAAATCCAGCCGCCAATGGCAATGACCGTTTTTTGTGTTTCTGATGACACATCTAGAACCCATCTCACTCCCAGAATCATAGTCCAAAAATACCCATGCGTACATGGTGGAACTTATTAAAAAAGTAAAACATTAAAAAAAGAAACCCGTCCTGCATCAACCCAACCCTGTGCGCCTGTCGTGAATGGTCCCTCCAGCACCCGGCCTCTTACAGACCGCAAAACTTCTTGTCAACACGGACAACCGTCGTATCAATGCGGCCAAGCTTGGTGGCCTGGTTGTTGGTAAGTGCATCCATGGCCGTCTTGCCGACGTTGAGTCCCGTGGCGGCGTGGTCAATCGCCAGCACATAGATGGATCTGCTGCCGTACGTCGCCTTGTAGCAGAGACCGCAGTTGGCAGAGTTCCACCCGGCAATAGACTCGGCTCCGCCAACGTAGGGGAATCGAGGGATATCTCCCTGCTTCTTCCAGTTGGGGTACTTGGTCATGAGACCATTGGCACCATCGGAACAGGAGACAGTGGAGAGAGATCGAGAGGCGTTGTCGTAGCCAGTGTCGAAAGAGACTGTTTCGTATTAGTATTGGTGTTTTTGTGCATCGAGTCAAATTGAAAAAAGACTAACCAGTGACAGCCGAGGCGGCGGTGGCGAGGGTGAAGATGGAGAGGATGCTGGAGAACTGCATTTTTGCGGTGTTGTAGTAAAAAGTTGAAGAGCGAGAAAAGTGTTGTTGATCTAGGTGGAAAGAAGACATTGAACTGTTCAAGTGTGAAGATGTGAGTGGCGAGTGATGATAAGAAACTGCTTGAAGATGGCTCAACGGCCTTCTTTATACATGAAGCGAGAACATACTTAGAACACGGCATGTTGCTCACCACTTCACTAAACACCAAACTAAAGATATCCCCAAGCCAAGCGACTCGCATCACGAGGTCGGGGCTGATGTCAGTGTCCACTGGTGGCTGGACCCTGAACTGCTAGGCTCTGGGACAGCCGAGTCCCATTTCTCAAATCTGCTTCCCGATTGGCTGGATCCATGTGGAGCTGCCCTTTGCTGTCCAATCACAGCCTTGATAGCAAGTGCTGTGGGGGATAGCCTCGTATTCCGCTGCCATGATTTATAAATAGCGTCAAATCGGTGCGCCCGGTTCGCCCCTCAAGCCCGACCAAGTGCTTTCTAGCCTCTTTTAGCTCGGCCTAGAAGCTATCCCGCATACTCCACGGCGACCTTTTTTCCTGTCGCAACGTTACGACTGGGCTCTACGTCCGCGCGCAGATGGACCATGCACCATGCGTCATCGGATCATGATGATGATTGACAATGCGATTGGGCCAGCCCCTGCCAAGCACAAAAAATGCGACCGACAGCACCGAAAACCTGCACATGAAGAATTTCATAACCAGTTACTTCATTGAAGAAGCTTGGGTATCAACGGCATCTGGACCTTGGGTCTGAGTGAATTTGTCTCACCATTCGAACCGAGGCTAGGGCGGCTTTAGGGTAATGCCCTGACATTCCAAGTACGAACCGAACACTCTTGAAATAACGCCCTGAATCAAAAGATATTTTGTCACATGGCTAGGTATGCTTAGATGTAGTGCTTCACTGTTTATTTTCATCGTCCTTGTCCCAAAGGTAGACTGGATGTTTATTTTCAGTATACTTTCACCCAAAAGCCACCTCTCCAACGTGTTGACATGGATTTTGTTACTCATTTTATGCCGCGTCCACATAATGTAGTCGTAAACTTCTCTCAATCCCCCCTTACATTAAAGTAGCTGCTAAAATCCCCACAAAAGCAGTTCTACTAACGCAACCTATTGCTCCAGCTAGGTTCTTGCCACCTTCTTAACCCATCTTTCCAATCAACAACCCCGGTCGGATGGCTCAACGCTCAAGCGGCGGAATTTCTCAACCAAAAGATCCATTTCCTCGTCGAATGAGTCTCCTTTTCCCGAATAGTCCGAATCTGTTGGTGAAATGCTCCTGATGCCAAGTCTTACAGGACCCCAATGCTCGGGCACAATCAGCCGAGTACCAAGGATCTGACAATTGCGTCGTTGGTGCTTGTTGAGGCATGTTGTCGCATTTCCATGAGAATATATGACTGTAAAGCCTGGTGATCCAGGGCTCATGTCAGGCGATACAGGCGCAGATTGTCCGTCTTGATTATCATTTCTCATTGGAATGCCCATGATCCGGAATCATCGGGGGGAACCCCGCTTTAGTACGAGAGGCGTCGGTTTCTTGACCGATTGATGAATCAATTCTGCGTGTCCGTGGTTTAGTGGGGGTGAGATTCAACAGCAGCCATTTGCCTTTCAAGAATGAAGAGCAAAGCCATCAGGTTTCGCCGCAGCTCATGTGGAAGCGCAACAGCCAGAAGTGTCCCTACTGGTGTGATTGGTATGATTCGTTGGGCGTGTCGATTCTGGTCCCTCTGACCGCCCTCCTTGTGAAGTCTGAGTAGTGATGTTATGCTGACGGGCTGCAACAGGGTGCAAGAATTGGGAAAGGGAAAACTTGGGGGTTTGAGCAGGGTTTCTTCAATTTAATGAACAGATAACTGATTTAGGTTGATGCAAGAGGAGCGGGCAGCATATTTCAGTAGCGTCATGTTGCATGTGTCACAGTGGTTGACGCTTTAGGAAAATTGGTGTGGCTGGGCGTTGGCTGGCCATTCGTCTTGGAGGCTTGGAAAGTTTCAACTCAGAGGTTAAATACCACTCAGAGCAGGAAAACCATCCCGCATATGAATTGTTTTGGTATCAACCACACATCTTATTTATTTGGCTAAACCTTGGAAATCATATGCTTTTTATTGCATGTGTATATCATGCTGCAGCCCATTACCTGCTGCGACTGGTAGTGCATGATGGTCTCAGCCGTCCCCGGCGGGAATTATTAATACTGATATTTTTTCTTTCTAATAATTTATTTTTGTCCTATTCGGAATTTTGTATTGCCAAGAGCAAGAGTTAGAGGCGTGTTTGCGTTGAACGACATTTGTGCAAAATGACGTGCGACATTTCATTCAACAAAACACGCCACGAAAGGAAAGAAAAACCAGTTTCGTGTGAGCAGAACATGCGTAGATAACAAGCGAGCCTGTAGTATTGCAAGGCAATTTCAGAGACAAGGGGTTATGCTGTTGGTTGTGACAACTGCGGGGCTAGCATGTTTTTGGCTGTTCGCAACCCTTGCATGTTGCTCCGGATATTCTGTCGGGTACGCTGTTAAATCTCCTGATTTTCCCCTCATTTCCTTCCGTTTCAATTCCCTCAAAACATTGTTCAACGTGGGCTCTACTATTGCAAAATCATGGCATCTCCACGCGACGCAGACGAGGTTCGTATTGGCCGTGGTAGATGTCTTTTTATAGGCTGACCGCTCTGACCCGACATATAGAGCTCCGTCCTAGATTCAGTTAGTTTGACTTTTCAAAGCGGAAGATGACGCCCCCACTGATGGTCATTGGCAGCTGGCATCCTCCAGTGAGAGTCTGACAAGCTCCATCATCGACTACCGACGCGAAAATGGACGGACATACCATCGCTACAAGGAAGGAAGTAAGGTTACACTCATGTATTGAATTTTGGGCGGCCTAACCTTTTGTAGAGTACAATCTTCCAAATGATGAGCAAGAAAGCGACAGGCTAGGTATGGCCATCCTTTGTACCATGACACCATGCTCATAGATTCAAGACCTGCAACACCACTTGTTTCTCCTCACATTTGGTGACAAGCTCGGACTCGCTCCTCCCAACGATGCAGATTACAAAGTCAACCGCGTCCTAGATTTAGGAACTGGAACAGGCATTTGGGCTATTGACTTTGGTGACGAGCATCCAGGAGCCTCTGTACGGTTGAATCCTTGTGAATTTCTGGACTGGTGGCTCATTGCGACTCATAGGTATCTGGCGTTGATTTGTCTCCCATTCAACCAAGCTTGTGAGTGTATTCCAGGGCTTGGCGTCGCCCATCACTAAAATAGCCAGTGTTCCACCAAATGTGGAGTTTTTCGTGGACGACATTGAGGAAGAGTGGACCTTTTCCTACAAGTTTGATTACATCCACAGTAGAATGATGACATCTAGTGTTGGAAATTGGACAGCGTATCTCGAAAAGATATACAGGCACGTTCGCGTTTCATAGCAGGTGGAGCATTTGCTAACTGGACCAGAAATCTCGCACCTGGTGGCTACGTGGAGCTCCAAGAAATTGACATCTTGGCCAGGTCTGACGATGGCACTTTGACCGACGAGCACGCCCTTCTAAAAAGTCTCAAACTGTGCTATGATGCAGCGGCTAAATTTGGCCGTGCTTTCCAAGAGTTTGGAGAGCTCAAGGGAATCATGGAAAAAATCGGCTTTGAGGGTATTGTTGAAACCCAATTCAAATGGGCCAGCAACCCATGGCCGAAAGATAAGCGGCTCAAAGAAATTGGAGCCTGGAATAATGAAAATATGACTAGTGGGCTCGAGGCATTCACCATGGCTCCCTTGACGAGGGGGCACGGGTGGTCTCCGGAAGAGGTCAGACTTCTGTTGGCCGATGTCAGAAAAGACTTGAAAGACCCTGCAATCCACGCCTATTGGCCCGTGTATGTATCAATTTGCTTATTTGAAGCCAAACAGCCGAGTTGACTGATGAATCTCGCAGGTATTCGATCTATGCAATGAAGCCGAAAGAGTGAGATGTAGGGGATGGCTTGGTATGGATTTAAGGAAAATGATATCATATGAGACATGTACTTTTCAGCTTCAAAGTGCTTGAATCTTGATTTTAGCTAGGCTCCATGTTAAGTGTTGACGTGCGCAACAGCTGATCTGATGTGTGAATAATGAGTCTATCAACTGGCAGCCAAGTTAGTTTGGAATAGTACCTCGCGGCTCCGAGCTTAAGCTCAATAATTTATAAAACACTGGCGCGCAAATGAAGGTCTGGACCCGTGTTGCGTTGTCTAACACCAATTAGCGGTGTCTAAGAATGTATGTTGGAGTCTCTCGAATTGACATTGAGACAATTGTACAAACAACAGCCTTTGAGAGCTTGACGAATCTGCAAACAGCATCATAACCTTCCTGCCGTGCTTCTACAAGAACACAACCAGAATATTGGCATTGAGGCTCTCCCGAGTCTGGATCGGCTAAGCATTAGGAGGAGAACCACAAGCAGCGAGGCCAATATTTGTGCTGGCTATTTGACAACGCGTCACGGGAGCAAGCGAATGGCCCAAGCCATTGTCGCACTTGTGGACCCGCCTCGGAGTTTTGGATGCTTGCTCCACTAGTTGGCTATGCCGGCAAGATGCATCGGGATAAAAAATGGAACATTCAATGCCACGCAACGAATTGGATATCGCATGGTGCTTCACTTTTCAGGACTCCATCTTGTTAGATGCACAATGTCATTTTTTGCGTCTTTCCCACGTCATCGCTAGGCACAAGTGTTTTCACGTAAGTGTTAGATGGTGGATGCATCCAACGAATATTAATTGCCGCTCAAGTTTGGTGGGAAATCATGAATCAAGAAAGAAAATGCCATTGGGCATAGTCAAGGAGATGACATTAGCCAGAGCTAAACTGTGCGTGGCTTAGTGGTTTCGGTTAACTGCGAATATTGAGACATCAATGTAATCTAATTTGGGCTGGAAGTTTGTCTCAGCTGGGTACTCGCCGATTACACCGAGCTGCACACGTATGGTCTCGCCACGCCAAAACAACCCACTGTATGAGAGCCCTATGTTTTGATTGGTATTCAAACCTGACTCCGTATCGGTCTAGGTCCTAGTGTTGCCATTTGCTCTCTTTGGATGGTGCTTTGTCTGAGATGGCTCAGCTATTGAGATGCTCATGCAACCTATCGAGAAACTAAAGCATCTAACTTGACATAGCTGATGATCTTGTGTCAGAGCGAGACATATAATGGTCATTGCTTTTGATTTTTGGGGAAAGAACCTGGCATTGGTGAGTGAACAGTTAGTGCAGTACAAACCTCACTGTGTTTATTCACCGCCAATTGCGTCTGACACTGCCTACATACGTGTCTCCACTTCCGATCAACGCTGCTGCGAGCCAAAGGATCTCGACCACTCATCTGGTTTACTTGTTGTCGCGAAAGCCCCACTAAAGGGATCAAAATGGCTGTAAGTGTTTCCTTTGCCCCAGACACGGTCAGTCTAAGGGGCTTTGCAGTCTGACCCGCTGAGTGATTTGTGGTGGATATACCTTTGTGGGCCATGTTCTCGTCCTCCAACCACCCCTTTCCTATGAACTGCGCCGTGTGTTTTACTCTCATCTTAATGTGATCATTTCGTACTGAACACTAGGAATAAATGTGGCCTCAATCCGGACGTCGCTTTAGGACGAGGTGAAAACAACTGGAGTTGACAGTGGCACAGTAACAATGCGATTCCGAACAGTAGAGAAGAATAAATACACATAAACACTCTTCCCATTCCAGCGTTAAACATGGGGGATGCAGTTATTCAATACACACGTCCTTTTTGTTCCCCATTCTTTCACCCTGATACTCGTATCTGGTCGGCCGCGCGTTGGAAACCTGCGCATATGCAATGTATTTCAAATGCATTACATCGCCTTGTTGCCCTTCAATATTTGCTAGGAAGCCCCATGGAATAATGAACAAGAAGAAAACCTCCTTCTGTGCATCCTGGATTGAATAAGTGTCTTGCTTATAAAATTCCATGTCGTGCTTGATATCCCAAACAGTGTTAGATCCTGATATGTTGATTGTCAAGCTCTCCGAAGCAAGCAAATCCTCCGTTTTAATATTTGTTCGTAGTATTTCTAGCCCAGAAATGAGCAAACCCTTGGTTGTGACCTTGCCATACGATGTTCCGGAGAAATGAAGTTTAGTTCCTCTGAATGAACGTGGTGCCCAAGAAAAGCCTCTTTCTTGTAATCTGGGACCATGGCTCAAGAGAAGCCCCAGATTTATCTTGCCTACAGCCTTCAAAAATTCCCTCATCCGTTTCGCGCAAGCCTGGCGCACCTCGTTGTCGCTTCGTTGGCCAGCCCCCACTTCAAGAAGGCGAGTAACGTCCATGCCCAACATGAGGCCAATGCATACCGTTTCGTCTTCCAATCTGCTCGTGCTGCGGTTCTCGATTCCTTTTATTACTTCGGCTAGAAGCGCGGAAGGGCTCGAAGATAAACCCGTAAGCCAGCGCTCTACATTCCCCTCCATGTCCTTTTCTCGATCCAGAGCAATTGGATATGTTAGTCCTCTCATGTTATTCAATTTGGCAAGTCCGTAATTCAAAACTGGGTCAGATACGTGTTCAATGTTGAGCTTTAAAGACTTAAGCAGTACAGCAACGGGGGTCGAGGTAGTCTGTTGACGTAACTTTGCAATTGTCGGAGCCCATTTTTCCCGAAGGGGAGCTTGCCGTTCGTATTCTGCGAGAATTTCAATAGACTGTAGACGGAAATCTTCCATGTCTTCATCATCTTGCGGTGGTAAGCTAGAGTACTGATGTGCGTTCGCTAAAGTTGTATCGTCGTAATGGAGAATCGCTTTCAACAAAGTACCCATGTAATCGTATTTGAAAAAGTCACTTTCGTCAAGCGATGATAAGTGATTTATGATGCTGTCAAAGTCTGCTTTTGCTCGTTCAGGATTAATTGCATATCCCTCGAACAGATTTAGTGCGGGTGCTGTATCTTGCAGTTGAATTCTGCATTCCCTTGCAAGTTTGACTTCCTGATAAGTCCATAGACGTTGGTTCCAGTCGCACATTACAACGCTGGCGAGAAGCTCACGAGGATCTGCGGATATTCTGGATGATTCTAGCCAAGTGTCGAGTACAAGCACCTTCGTAGAGTGTGCGTACGTTTTTGTCATCTTGACTATCGCTAGCTTTCGTACTTTGGGCTTCAGCGGTACGCAGAGTGTATCCATCCAGAAGAACTGATTGGTCTGAGAGCTAGGGTACAGAGCGTTGACTCGATTTTGTATCCGAGCTAGTTGACAAGCATGAAGGCCATTCGTTTCGAGGTTTCCCATACCATCGGACCACACATGGGAGATTGCAGTGTAGGCTGGCATATTATCCGGGTCTCCTAGAATAAATTTACCAGTCTCAATTGAGAGGCTATCTGGATTCTTTCCAACTCGAACGATTGGAATACCGCCAGATGTGAGAATGTCAGAAACAGCCTGGACAGGCGAGTTCACCATTTTGCATTCCGACATGTCGCAAGCGTGCGTATGAGATGGTTGATAAGTGCTGTTATCAATATCATTGGTAACACACGCATTACAATTGCACTTCGAGTGATTCTTGTGACGATTAGTTCGATCCACGAACGCGTAGTGGAGCAAAACAACCGGCGAACACTCGCGATGGAGGCTCGGAAGTTCTCCTCGACACCAACCGGTTTTCAGGAGAAGTCGATCCATGTCTCGAGATTGAACCCAGTTGAACTTGATTTCAGTGGTAAAATTCAAGGATCGAAAGATGCCATGGTGGTTGAGAGCCAGATAATCCACCAAAGCCATAATCGACAATAAAATAGAGCCTTCGACTTCGTCAATTTCTTTCAGTTGCTTGCTATTCTCCATATTCACCACGCCGTTGGCCATTCGGAGCATGTTGGTGAATTTAAGCAAACCTTCCTCAGTTTTGTCCAATTTGTGTTCGTAGTTTGCTGCCATGCAGTACCAAAGATAGTGTTGAAGCTTCGAGCATGATATGGTGTTGCAACCTCCCGAGGTTATGACCAGGTCGTGAGGATTGAAGTGAACTTGACACATCTCACAGAGTTCAGCTATGATGCCGAAGAAAAGCCAACCTTGAAGAATGTTTGCCCTTTCTAGTCTCGTAAAGGGTCGTGATTCCTTTGGCGCTAGAGTGCGTTCGTCAAATCCATGTAGCCCGGGGAAATCCTTGAAAGACACCGGGTCTTGGCCATATTGGAAAACGCATGGTACTCTTAAACCTGAAAGTATCGGGTCCATAATGGTGGGCGGAAAGGTAATGTAGTCAAACAGCTGTGGGAAGAAGTTCCTGAAGAGATTCAAAGTTTGCTCGCTCAGTCACTCTTGATGCATGTGATTGCGAGTCGCAACTGCTCAGTTTGATGAGTGAGCGGTGAATAGATTCCTCGCTATTTAGGCTGGCGCCAATTTTGGATGAGCTGAAAAACTGATTGATCACCTTCAAGTCTCCCTGCAAGGATGCCTCATCTGCCAAGCCTTGTTCAGATCCTGTCTTCTTCAAGTTATATTGCAATCTCGCATTCAATGGTAGGCCTTTCCAATAGATTGGCTCATACTCGTAATAATAAATATAATTACAAAGGAATATGGGACCGTGGTTGGAGGGTTCTGAGCAATTGGAGGGTAACTCACTGAGCCGGATGATGCTTCTTGCATCCTGCTCAGTTTGGGCGCTGGCACAAAAAATCGCGCATAAGCTGAACTCATCGGTAACGAATTCGCACTAGTATCCTTTTTCTTTGGTGAGAACTTTTATACTTATGTAAGCTGGGGTCTCTCATCCAGATGCTGGCCCAAGTTGACGAGTCAAGTAGAGGACTCAGTCTCAGCGCTTGGTTGAGTGCTTGGAGGGGACCAAAATAATAAAAACCCATGAGATGCAGGCCTCGTCAAGCTGATTTGTCGTATTAATCCACGAGATATTGGACTTTTATCTGGAGTGAAAGAATTTTGGGCGAGGAAGGATTTGAGTGATTCGTCTTTTCCGGGCACGCTATCTGAAGGGGAGGGAGAGATGTGTGACGAATGATCAGAGAGGGGTGTTCTCCTCGATGACAGCGTACAATAACAACTTGTCGTGATCCCTTCGGGCTAGCAAAACTTTTATATAGTGTGCGAGTACTCTCTGTTTTATAACTTGGCCAAGTCATCTGGCAGCTAGGCATGTTGATAAATGGAATATGGTCTATCCATTTGATTTAAACTTTTCTGCCGACGAGCGCATCTTCTCTCTCGAGAAGAGCACGATTGATGGTTCACACAAGTCCAAAAATAAGGAGAGCGTAAAAAAGGCGACCGAAATAAAGCCAGTGAGATGAACTACCTAAAAGGATTTGCCAACCTTGGAACCGGCCTGGGTCAACGGCCAGGCTTTTCATGATGCATTGTGAATAGCCCTTAGGTCGGACTTCCAGGTACAGAACTAGATTTCGCCAACACTTCAACTAACAAAGAATGTAGCGTAAATGGTGAAGTGGTTCGATAAATCCAGTGCAGGGCTGGTCGGTCTGAGTGGGAAAGGAGAATGGAGATGGAGAAATCAGGTCTGGGCCAAAAAGCTTCTGGGGACGTCGCGCACAGAAGGATAGTAAGTAAACCAGGTTGCTCCCACTGTCCCTTCCTCAAACATGGGTGCGATAGCCCATGGGGCAGTAGACCGACCTGTCTGAGGTTCATCGTCCAAAGCCTGCATATGCTCCCTCCATCTCTTGTCATAGACATCGTGGCCGTTACCTAGATTCTTCCACGAAGTCAATACCAGGATGTTTGTCCCCGAGTACACACCGCTGACGTGGAGAGTCGACACGCTGTAATCGGTTGAGCAGATTTCGCACGCCCAAAGTCTTTCAAAGGCACATTCAAGCCTAGCACTTGCACTGCATCGAGTCCAACAGGTTCGTTGATGGGTCCAAAGACAGTTGTGCAGGGCTGCTTGATCCGCATCAACAAGGCTCATATCACCACCTTGCAATCTTTGGCTGGGTGGTGACCTCCACGTACCGGCCGGTTTGAAGATGAATGGCCAGACATGAACCCATTTGGCGTGTTGGCAGATATCGACAACGCTTGGATCCTTCCGTAGCAGGTCTCGAAGATCAGACATGCCCTTTAGCGCGTTTTTCCGTCGCAGAGCGGGAGCCAGCATCATCTCCGTCTTCAAAATGAAGTACCCGTTTCTGATACGCGCTGAAGTTTTGATGCTCATATTTGCTTGTCCCTCTGCATCCCGATGGTATGATGCCAGATTGCGAAGGCTGTACAAGTTGGAACCAAATCTATAGCTCCGAGAGATGCAAGCGACGATATCAAAGTATACCTGCGAGGGAAGGTGGGGAGAATCCACATATTGAAGCGCTCTCTGGGAGATGCAGGCTCGCCCGCCTTCTTGTACGGTCCACTCCCTGCATTTGCGCGGGTGGTGGAATTTTCGACAGGACTGGCACAGAAATTGTGTCAGCCACACTCCATCCTTCTCCAGACGCGACAGAAATGTATAACGCGATTGCAATCCAAGGTGCAGTGCATGACCAATAATAGAGTATGCATGGCGACTGCTAAGAGCCAGCGATGCTCTGTCCATTGGCGAAAGCATTGTGGCAATTTTTATGAAAAGTTCGGCGGGAAGGCTTTGAAATACATTTTCCCAATTGTCCAGATCCATGATGGTGAATATATTTTTCTTCGCTTGGTCGTTGTTGTCGGCTGAATACCGTCATAAAATAAGAGGAACGCGAAGAGAGGTGGTGGTCATTTTATATCCTTTTGATTGCCACCTTTTTGTCTTCGTAGGAGATACTGTCGGCTTATTACTGGAGTTGCGTTTTCAACCCACAGCGGTATCTCAACCGCCCCAAGTGCAGGTAACAAGCTTTGCACGATAAATTTTGGTGGCTTGCCTGTAGGTCCGAGTTTATTATTTCTCCGAGTGTCCGAATCAAATTTATCCAAAGAAATCGTAGATGTCTCTGATAATGCCGCGGCTGCCTAAGGTGAAGTCTGATGAATGAGTCTGTTCTTGCGAGGCTTCTGAAAAACTCTAAAATCTAGGCACTCTAGGCTACAGCACCCTCATGAAGTCATGAATTAGTTGGCATCTCCATAAACGAGCAGTTGCCATGCCATCAAGGCAGCGTGGCGCAACGCCCGTGCCTATTTGCTGAGAAATCCCGTTTTCGTGTCCTTAATTATGGATTTCATCATGCTGTTTTGGTGCAATAAATCCACTGCAGCAACTGGAAACCAACGATGTCTAATGGAAAAGAAGACAAAATTTTTAGTAAGTGGTGTAGTCAAATGATGAATTAGTTACTTCCACTGATACTGGGCTTGCGTGCTGCTGTCTCCGTTGCCGCCAAACAACCGTTGAGCGCATTTGTGGATACAATGCACATCACATATGCACTATGTCCTGATAATGTTTGGAATACTTTAAACATTGCTGCGTGAAACTAGATATCTAACCAACTCCTCTCAATCACCAAACTATTTAAGATGGGTTGCTATGTACATGACTCAAAACCAGTAAATTTATTCATTGCGCGGAGCATCAAACAGCTCCAACAAGCGATATCGCGGAGACGACGTGTGGAAGTGAGTAATTCCCTTGGCGTACACGTCAAAGTTGTCGCGGTACTCGGGCTCATCTACAAGGGTGGCGAGCACGCGCTCGCGGATGCGAATGCCTTCATCGGCAAGAGTACGCAGGGCTGTCACCACGTCGACGCCATCCTTCTGGGCCCTCATGTCAATGTAGTTGCCTGTCTCTCCAGCCAGAAGCTCCTTGTAGAATGAGATGACGTCGTTGACGATGTTTGTGAAGAGAATAACGTCCGGGACCGTCTGGACAAACTTCTCGTAACCGCCAGTGGGCAGAGATGGGTCCGAGGTGCGTGCCAAGGCCAGCAGAGCGTACATGGGAGATAGCCCCGTCTTGAAGCGCAGCCAGTCGGGAAAGTTGGGAGCGTCCTTGTGGACCGCGGCGTCACCGGTGAGCAGCTCAATACCGATGCCGTTGATAAAGTCATGGCATGCCACAACAATCATGTTGGCGACGAGTGGGTCAAAGTGCTCCCACAGCTTGGGAGTCAGCTCGCGGACATACCAGTCGAGGACCGGATCGCCACACGGCTGTCCCGTAGCCACATTGAGCTGGAATCTTCGGAGGGCCTCGGGCTTGGTTTCGAGGATGTCTTCGGCGTGGAAGAAGAAGATGGTCAGTTGGGCCACGATGGCCTGGTACTCCAGAGGGTGTGAAGACGTGAAGTCGGCCGCCACATGGCAGGCATTGATGAATTGATTTTTGGAGTTGATCAGCTCCAGGTGGGAGCCTAGGCTTGATGCTTTGAGTTGCTCTACCACGGCAGCATGGAGCTTATCAATCGGTGTCAGAGTGAGGGCATCAGTGTCTATCTGGCGTCCACCAGTAACACCCCCGACGAAATGCGAGAGAGTATCTCGGATAGAGACGACGGATTGCTATGCAGAGCGTTAGTTGCAAGACTTTCGCAAGGGAAACTCATAATCAGTCTGTACCTCTGAAACAGCGGCAGCCATGTTGTCGAATTAAGAATAGATTGTTTAATATCTGTGAGACAATGTTGGCAGTATCCCCATTTTCGCAAACATCTACCCCGAGGGACACATCGACTTAAATCCATCAGAATATGTCCGACATAACCGATCGGATTTTTCCCAGCCGAGACCAGCCCCCCCTGCACCTTTCGGAGCCTAACTTTGGTCCGGGATGTGGGATCTTGGTAAGTCGACCTTGGGGTCCTCCATCCTGCTCCCTGGGCAATTTCCTGACTTGTAAGTCTTGCCCGAGCCCGAACCTAAATTATTCACATGCCGGTGGACGCTAAACGAACGAGGGGACGTGGTGCGGTGCTTAGTGATGAGAAAACCGCCTGGACATGTCTAAATACAACTTTAAAGGTTTTTCAGCCTTCCGGTGAATCAGGTGAGGGCAGGGGTGCGATTGGGCCAGAAGTCGCGTTTCGGTCTATCCTTTAAGAAGCTAGTTTTCTGAAACGGTCCTGCTCAGGTACGAAGCATAAGATTTCAAGGGAGTGAGTGGCGGTGAGTTTGCTCCACCCCCCGGCCGTGATTACGTTTCGATGTCCGATGCAGCGTCATCAGCCTCGGTGTAAGCCAAGCCGTTTCAAGCTCCCATCTTGGCCGCACGCCGAGAGGAGCGAGACCGAATCAACGCTCGCCAGGCGCTGGTCTTTTTCCTAATCTGGGAGGTTAAACCACTCGACGGTACCGCAAGGATATCCTTCTTTTCCAAGCGAACTGCGCCGTACTCACTGCCCGCCGGAAAAGTTGGGGTGCGTCTACAGGAAAGCTTATCTCCAAAGTCCGGCAGAGGACCCGGGTTTGGTGGAGGGGGGATATCGGCGAATATGCCATCGGCGAATATACTCTATGTACTGGGTCAGAGGATTGGAAGGATTTCCATCCCAGCCCCGTGGCCAAGTAAGCATGGGAAGCTGTTTCTACTGTGATCAGGAGCCGAAAATTTTCACTTCGACTTTACGTGTTGGGCTACGTCATTGAATTTACACGTGCATAGTTATTGACTCAAAAAAGCATCTTCATCTTGCAATTCGACTACTGCGCTAAGTTTCAACTGCGAATCCAATTCCTTGTCTCTAGTTCTCAGCGGCCGGCTTGGGCTGGCTGAGGATGACATCAATGACCTTGTGGTCCTCATAAGTGGCAACAGTGCGCTCGCACAAGTTCTCAACACGCTCCTTGCTCTGCAGGCCATCAGGGCAGATGAGCCAGATGACATTGGTCATGAATGAGCGCTTGTACTCGATCATGACCTCGGGGTCGTTGTGGCGGTCAAACTTGGGGCCTCCGAGACGGTGCAGGGTCTCGAGGTAGTGGTCCAAGATCTCCATCTCATGGGCTCGGCGATCCTCAATGGTCAACAGAGCAGTCATGAAGTAGACAATGTCGTGGAAACATGACCCGAAGTGGAAAGCGGACCAGTCCAGGAAGCCGATCTTGCCGTCGGCTGTGAAGTAAATGTTTCCGATGTGGGTATCTCCGTGCAGGAGAGTGCGGAATCGCGGGTTGCGCTCCGCGTAGTAGCGATCAAGGGCCTCATTGCATCGCTTGCCGTCCATGAGGGACTCGGGCAGCGTGGGCCGTCCCGGGGTGCGGACCACGTCGTCCCAGGGCGTACACATGAACTTCATGGCTGGGTCATAGTTGTTCCAGATCCCTGTCATCGGGTTAGCTCGCCTGTTTACGGAGAAAAAAGAAAGGAAAAAAAGAGGTCGGGGGCGGGAAAGGGGGCCGCTTACATGGATGGTCGTCTTGGCTCTGGCCCCAGTACTGGGCGTGCAGGCCGGCCAATTGCTCAACGCCGTTCATGACTTTCTCAACCGGGTACGAGGCAACCTCGGGCGCAAAGGTGCAGCCCTTGGGAGTCAAGTCGTCCATGATGGCGATGCCCTGCGTCTCGCTCGTTCCGCTCCACCATCCCTTGGGGTACACCATGTTCTTGACATTGGGCGCCACCTTGGAGAAGAACTCGGCCTCTCGCTGTGCCAAGCTGACGGTCCAGGGCTGCGCCTCAATCATCTTGGGGTCGAAGACGCCCTTGACGCAGATGTCTGTCGGCCTCTCATCCTCGCTCTCGTCCTCGTATGTGATCTTGTAAAACAGCTTACTCGCCGTTCCCCAGATGTTTCTCGTGTTTTCGAGCGTCTTGATCTTGTGTCCGAGCTTCTCGCTCATCCACTCAATGGTCAAGCCCGCAGGGAGGGCGGGGAGCTGCTCGGCTGCTGTTTCAGTCATGTTTGCTTCTTTGTCCGTGAATGATAATTTATCAAACCTTTTTGGATAGGAAAGCGAGCACGACAGCTCCTAGAATATTTAAGTATTAGCTGCCCATTCGTCTTGTTTATGAAACGCCTCTCTCGGCTATTAGATAGTTGGCCACGGCCGACTTGAGCTTAGGCTTAAACTAAAGTTCTCGGGGACCCACGAGACAAGGATCACCACTTGAGGCATAATTTTCCTTGGCTTCATATCACTCGCTGCAGCCTGTCTGCTCTCCGCCATGCAAGAGATGCTTTGACAATCTATCAACGCTTTCGGCAGTCTGAAACAGATTTAAATCAAATCTGGTATAGATCTACCATGTATGCATCAATGAAAGCATTTCCTTTGGTTTTACTCCCCTTCTCCATGCATATTATATAGTACGGATAGGTTTGTTTAAAAATCTACGCTCTGCTTCGCCACAAAGTGCTACCCTCCTCGTAAAACGTCGTAAAGGCGCTCGTAACAACCCTCTTCCCGGAATCAAACCTTGCTAGTAATCTCATGTCCAAGATGCGGTTTTCCTATATCGGCCCGAGCTCAGATTGTTCCGATGATTGAGAACCAACCTCCACATTACAGGTCAATAAATGCACAATTATCTCGTGACTACGGGGTTTTCTTCATCAAGGACACCTACAATACCACATTGATGCTCTACGGGGAAAGTTTCCCCAGAGCGTCAGCGCCAGGGAGTTCGGGTACAGTGAGAGGCTGCACCCATGTAGCCCATGTAGCCCATACAGGCGTCGGGACTGCTTAACCAATCAAGGACCTCGCACGTGGCTGGCGTGATGGTTTGCAAAGAGAGCTCTCAGTGGCGTGGTTTGTCCCGATGTATATCGCATTCGCTTTTGACAGGCGTACGCGGCGAACCAACTAAGCCGTATGGAGTCTACTGCGGCTGAGATACAAAAGGGGGAGTGGGGCTTCGCAGAGACTAAAAAAATCTGCTACAGTGGCTCTCTAGGAGAATTCATAGGGCGCATTTCGGAGATGCCTCTGAACGGGAAGAAGGTAGCATCGCGATCCCTGCCGTCTCCCTTCTTGGCCAAGCCCTATTGACACTATCAGGTCGCTCCCGCCCGCAGGACCCACCGCTATGAGTGTATGCACGGCCAAGCGAGGCTGTCGATTTCTGATTACACTCCACTATTCCATGAGGGTGGAACGTTATTTGGTTGGTGCTAATGCGTGAGACACGACCTGGCAAACTGTAATACCGGCAGCCCGGGAGTGACGGGGAACGGTGCGGAGCGCCCCTAGAGCAAACTCTAACCACTGAAACAAAAACGACTGGCTGGTGACAGGCGAAAATATGGGTTGATAATCTTTTTTCAGCTAATTATGTCCAGCGAATTGGATTAGTTCTATCCGGGTGCCAAGGGAACTTCACCAATGTGGATAGGTATGGCGTTGGTGATTGACAAAGACGATCATTTCAATCACCGCCCCCTCCCCCCAAAGGATCATCCCGCCGAAAATCCACCTCCAGATGTTAATCCAGATCGCAAATGCGCCCTTACAGTATCAAATGCTTTAAACTTCAACCAATGCCGCCTGCTGTAACATCGGCAGCTTTCTGGCAGAACGCCCTATTGGAATGAACCCACATCCAACGGCATGATGTCTTTGCCCCGTTGGTCACATGGGTCCAACTCTAAGAAGCATCTAAGCCCCAAACAGCAACGACTCCATTAATATTTCTCTCAACTCCCGGGGGGTCTTCCCCTGGGTGGGTCGCGGAATCAACCTACATGTACCTACACACAAGATGCTGCTGCAGCAACTACAGCAGCTGAGCTGGGCAGCATCGCGGAATGTGGGGTGCATCAGAACCCCTTTGATAATTTGCCGCGGCCTTGCCCCTAGCCCATCTGCCAGAATCAATCTTTGTTGAAATCAATTGATCAATGCTTCTTGCCCAACCACAGCGCGGGCAACGTAAAATTTCCAACAGATTTGCCTTGAGCCAGCCACCTCCAGCGGCAGTGCTACCATACCAAAAGCCAGGGATACGAGTCAAATGTGGAGACGAGCTCCGAGTCGTCTTTGAAAAGAGTTCTCGCCCGGCACTTGCCTGCATGATATAACGTTCGTCTTCGTGTCGTGGAGAACGAGCAAGTCGGGAATTCGACGTGGTGACAAACATGACGAAGGATTTGACCACGACCAAATATGAGCCTATCCAACCCGAGGGGCTGGCGCTCATCCTGCTGGTGGTGACCATTGTGTGTACCGCCTTGTCCAGCCTCGTCGCGCTCCTGAGGTTCTACATTCGGTTCTCCGCTCATGCATTCGCCGTCGAGGACTGGTTGATGCTTGCCGGATGGGTAAGTCTTGCATCTGACCAGCTCTTGCTTTGGAGTGGCTGACACCTTTGATAGATTGTGAACCTCGGACACAATGCTTCCGTTATTGTCCTCGCCTTCAGTGGCATTGGGTCTCACGACGAAGTCATCACGGTCGGCATGCAATACAAGATTGGGTTGTGGACAATCATTTGGCAGTTCCTCTACGTCCTGGATGGTGCTTTGATCAAGTCGAGTATTATCTGGACGCTGCTGCGCCTGGCCAAGAACGTGAATA
Organism: Calonectria leucothoes; assembly: GCA_002179835.1. Taxonomy (NCBI): domain Eukaryota; kingdom Fungi; phylum Ascomycota; class Sordariomycetes; order Hypocreales; family Nectriaceae; genus Calonectria; species Calonectria leucothoes. The sequence continues at coordinate 52,730 of NAJI01000498.1, forward strand.
GGGCCTATACAACGATCCTTTGGGCCTTGTTTGCTTTCAGCTGGATTGTCTGGCAGATCTCGTGGCCTGTGGCCATCTTCCAATGCAAGCCCGTATCGGCAGCATGGGGTAAGCCGGGAGATTGTACCTCGGGCCAGACGGTCATCTTGAATGTGTCCTACTTCGTCTCGGCTTCGAACATCTTTACCGACATCACGACGACAATTTTGCCCATGTTTTTGCTCCGCCACCTTCAACTTCCCAAGAAGACAAAGATCTTGACAATTGGTGTCTTGTCGCTGGGAGTCTTTGCATCTGTGGCCACGACTATTCGTATTACCTACACTTGGGCGTACACGGCGCCTTCGAACCGGTATTGTAAGTTTTGCTTCCAAATCCCTCGAGAAATAAAAGAGTATCGGGAATTCAACAGACTAATCTAGCATTTTGCAGACGAAATTGGCAAGATCGTTTTGCTCACAGTCCTCGAGTGCGATTTGGGCATCATCGCCGGTTCCATGCCTATGCTGCGTCTACTCTTCCGTAGCCTTGCCCCTTCATACGGCGCAAGCAACGATAAACAATCTGGACGATCCCACGATGTCAACCTGGTGACCATTGGCGGTGGCACCAGTGGGCGACGCACCCACTTCAAGTTAACAAACACCAGCGGCAACCGAACGTACCTCGACCAGGAGGCCCATTTCCAGGACAAAGACAGCACCGATGAAGGGTCAACGCACAACATCATCCACATCACCCGCGAGATTGATCAAGAGAGCATTTCGAGGCAAAGCTTGCCTCTCAACCAGATGCAGGTCAACGTCTCAAGCAATAGAGCGCCGCGCCAAAATCGTGACGCTCCAGCCTACCCCGGAGGTTGGGAAAATCGCATTTGATCAGAATCTCCGGCTACGATGTAGAACAGTCTAGCAAATCAATATACCCCAGTTCATATCAAGTGTCCTAGTACAGCCCAGCTTGAGTATCGTGACAAAATAAGCGAAACATGCATCGTCAAATCCACTTGCTTGTAGTTGGAGTCTTGAAGTTCCCCAGATAATGCGCATGGCAAGACAACCCCTGCCGGCACGTACACCTGCCCCAGATGACGATACGTAAATGCTCAAAGCGAATCATTGACCCGAGATACTCCAATTGCTAATAAAAAAACGCCATGCCCCGAGATTCGGAAGTGTGCCTTGCTCAATTTCCGGAGCCGAAGTCGCGCCTCCGGAGTTTTCCCATCGCATCGCCCGTGCACTTCAGTGGAGACGCAAAGGCAGCCCTCGTAACTCGTAGCCCCTCACCCGACATCCAAGCTCGCCCGCTAGTCGATAACTGGAAAGTTGTTTCTTTATCAGCCTGGGGTTTTTTACTTTGCCGTTGTCGATTATTGCCGTGTAGGATACGAAAAACGAGCCGATTCACTTAGCGCCGGCAAGGCCACCGCCAAACTCGCAGACGACATGGCACCACCCCCCTTGGAGAGCGGAAGAAGTCATTCTGTTTGTGCAGTAGTGCCAGAGTCTAAGTCTGGAGAAAATTACGCGGCCGTCAGGGGGAGGTGGAGAACTCTGTAGCATGCGCGGGAAAAAACCCAGCAGACCGTCAGGTCCCCATCCAGGGTCTACCCCAGCACGTTCGTTTCAGTCCCGTCCCAATGAGTTGGTAACCCGCTTATCTAAGGTAGCCATGGGAGAGGACTGCGGTCAGTATGATTGCGGCACGGGCAACACCAATTGGGAATTTTGATATATTGGTTGTTGTATATGTAGAAGGGATTTGCATGAATTGCCTTTTAGGGGGTAACGCTTGTTGTAGCCAGTTGACTTTGGCACACTAAGCTACGTGCCGATTCGTCTCGTCAAAAAGGTCATTCCGCTCTAGGGTAAAACTGATACTCATTGATTTCTAGAGCAATTGGACAAGCCAATTTATACTTGGATCATTTCTATGAATTTCTAGCATGAGAATATATTTAATATCATCATGTGTTTGGATTGAAATTAATATTGATTGAAGGGATTTTGCACGTATGTGGTCGTTGTGCTGTTTTAACACATGGGCTGCCAGATTTTGAAGACCAACTTTCGGATTTGATCAATGTTCTTACAAGTTAGGAAATGATACCCGTTCTCTCTCATTGTCAATCTTGCTCAGATAGTGGCTTTTACTCTAACTATAACTCAGTGTCATGTAAGGTGCTCTTAGAGGTGCTGATAATGCCCCAGAACCTGTAATAATGTTGAAACGCGTTTGCACTTTCTGAGGTTCATGGGCGCGAGATTATTTGAATTCTAGGCAATTGTGATTACCCTGCGACACAAACATAATGATAAAGTGAGTAAGATTATTTAAATGGTCCGCGAAATCAATAGTCAAAAATGACTTTTAGTTCTTCCAACGGAAATAAAAGCCACAATGAGTTGCAAACCAAGCGCCTCGATAATACAGAAGTTTGAAGGCTGTGTGCATTGGTATAGTGAGGTGATTGAGATTAAGTGTGTCCTAGTGCTCTCAAAACCCAAGCGTTTGCTTTAAGCATCTTATAGTATGCGAGCTGGTTTGGCTAAATAGAGACCAGGCGATATCATCGATGCAACGGAGTATTCAAAATGTTGGAAATGTTTTGTTATTGAATGCACTCTTGTCATTTTATTCCTCTTAAAAAGCGCGGCCAAATTTATGATGTTTAACGAATCAACTGCAGGTTGATTAGACCTGCCTCCTTTGAGGTCCCTCGTGTCAATCTTTTCAAAAGACAAGTCCAACACATATCCTCGCTTTCTTCGAGAATGAAGAAGCCCTTGTCTTGCTGATCACGTATTTCGGGTTGACTATCAGGATCTTCCTTTTGTAGATTTCGTGTCACCCGAGTCTGTGCCAAGACTCCTGCGACAGCAAGCCGCGCCACCCAGTTTTTGGAGGTATGAATCGCAGCCATTTTTGGAAACATGTCAAGAATCTCTCCCCAAGAATCCACAGATACAATCTCACACTCCGATACTTTGTTTGGACTAGACGACTCTGTATGATTTCGTCGACATGCCATGCGATTAGGTCGAATGATATTCAGAAGCTTCTCGTCAAATAGCTTCAACATGTCCAAGTCAGCGACCCATTTACCATTGTCGTGAACTGACACCACCGCTTCAACAAGAAATGCTTGATGGTCAAAAATATTAGAGACGCCATACTCCAGCGGCATTTCATTCTTGAGCGAAATCTGCAGAGAGGTTCCTTCGAAGCTGTTCTTGTGTTCACCATCAAATGGGCTACAAGCCACTCCGCCAGTCGTCAGACTCTGAATCCCTGGCGCTTCAGAAGGAGAGACCAGAAGGCTTAGCCCAGGTCTCCCCACATTGCCGGTTATTCGCGTTACAGATCTCTCTGAAACTGGTTGTGTGGGATCGCACAGAAGCTGCGATACCACGAACAAAGAGTTACCTGACGACAAAGCCATGACGCGGTCGAATTCTTGGGGTTCCACATTGACATGACCGGTTTCCAGCATGGCGATGCAGCTGAAAGCCATGGAGCGGGTGACAAAGGCCAAATCTCCTTTCAATCCCCATTTCGCATCCGCCAATGCAGTGTCGATAATGGTGCTCGAGATTGTGGCACCTTCCAGATCAGCGTAGATATCTGTCGCCATGGCAAGATTTCTCAGCGCTTCAATAGTTGCTTCACACTGTCCTCTTTCTACGCCCATGAGCTTAAAGACAGACTTGACATGGATTTCAGTCTCGTATGGATCAGGGCCGTCAAGGTATTGGCGAAGTAGTTTGAGGTTCAGTCTCCCTTCGTCGAATTGCTGGGTAGCGATAGAAATGTCGACCAAGTTGAGAGAACCGTGCTGAAGACGCTGGATCTTTTGCACAGTCTCGTCCGATGGTATCACCCTCATCCAAAGCCTGAACGTTCCTTGGCCGCTGTGCAGATGTCTTCCAAAAGTTGCATTCAAATTGCACTGGCTGATGCATCTGCAAGGATATTTACATTCTGTTGGTGGACGGCAGAAGAGCAATGGCGCATTCCGGAGCTCGAGCTGCGAGGTGTCGCATATAAAATCAGCATACAAGCCTGAACTCCCGTGAAACATCGCGCCAGCAGTGTCCAAATGACAAAACGACTCTCCCTCGACAAAGTTTGAGTCTTCTTGTAATGACTGGAGAGTCCCATTGAGCTTCCTGGACCAGGACCATCTTCCATGGCATGGGCCAGTTTGAGAAGTGTATCTAACGCGGCCTTTACCCTTTCTTGCAGCACGCCTTTCTTCACGGGAAGTCCCAGCGCGAGAAGGATCGGTACTGTCCGATGCTTGCTTCCGAGTCTTATTTGTCTCATCGAATTCCAACTTAGGAACATCATCTTTGGCAGGAGAGTCCGGCCTAACAAACACAGCGGCGTCGTGCGGAGCCGCGGTAGCATATAGCTGCTCCCTCTCAACCTTCTCGGCAGAAACTACCGAGATGATTGCCTCTTCGCACTTGAAATTTGCCACCTCCGCAATGCCGCGAAGGTACTGGATGCCGCATTCCGTGTAGGTCGAGCTGGACAAGGCTCCAAGGATGTGAGGTGACCGCAGTCCAAACCACGGCATGCAGCGTTTTCCAGAGGATGGTCGAGAAAGAAAACTTTCTCCGCGGTGAAATCCGAGGCTGAAAAGGGCAGCGCAAATTTCTCTTTCTTCTCCCGTGGATTTGTGTAGGCTTTCAGCAGCAGACGCCAGGATTTCAAGCCAATATCGCCCGCTTTCTTTCCTTCGTGATGGCCCAAGATATTTCCACAGGGATATGAACCAATTTGTAGCCAGCATCACATCGTCTTCTTTCACTTCCCAAGATTTCAACAGGCTTCCTAGAGCCACCAAATGGAGTTCTTGAATAGTGGCTCGGCCATTAGCCTCACCAACAACCTTGAATGGTTCGCCGGAGCGTTGGTAATGGGACAGGCTAAGTGGCCAGCAAATCCCGGGCCTGTCACCTGAATCATCCTTAAGGATTGCCAAGGCAACCTTTGGGGTGTCTTCAAACTGGAACATGGAGTCGTTGAGCTTGACACTTGTCTCCTCGTCGCCCAGAATGATGAGGTCGGGATATAAATGCCATGCGGACAGCGCCAAAAGTATGGCACCATCCGAAGCATGTTGGTTTTTCCCACTCAGGAGCCCTTCCACGCCCATCATTGATCGAGTCCAGGCATCAATGACACTTTGATACAGTGAATCTGCTTCTTTCATGGGCACGGTCATATTCTGGAGGTTTAGTCGAAAGCGTCTGTCCTGCTTCAGCATTGCAACGTCGGCGCTTTGAATCCAGGCACGCGCACTTGCATCCCATAGCTGCAGCTCATCCCGGGAGATTTCTTGCTGCGTGAATTGGGACCCATGAGGCCGATCGCATTCTATTTCGCGTCGACGCTCATGTATAAGCTCTGCCCACACCGATGTTGCTTGTGCGGGGTCGAATACACGAGCTAGGAGACAGGCCAAAAGGTGAGTAGCAATTGCTGAATGACCGGATGTTGCTGCTGCCCAAATGGAGGTGACTTCAACACCAACCAGTGAAGTGAATGGACCATAGTTGTTGCGGGTAGAGGGGTTTACACCCGGAGATTCAATAATCTCAGTCGCCCTCTTCCCATAGGCTGCGATGAGTTTCGGGGCATGGGGAGTGATGGACCTAAAGAGAGCACCCAACTTCCTCGCTGTGTGATACACAGGGCCAGACTCGGCAATCTCTCTCCGTTCGTATGTCAGAGCACTACCTAAACTTGCATATTCGGGAGGAGCCTCCAGGTTGACTAGCACAAAGCCAAAGTCGGTGTTTTCGGGCGCAGACGAATCATCCTTGGTGCTTGACTGGTTTAAATCTGGGGTATCATCATGAAACGTCATGTTTGATTACGGGCGGGCAAAGGACGTCAAAGACGTCGAATGTCTGACCTAAGTTGCGTCTGCTGCGGGGGATGAGTCCAAAAACGCCCAGGCAGACCCTCCGGTTGCCTTGCGCCATTGTCATGATCGTGATTGGCAGATGGATCACGTACCCTACATGGTGGCTGACTGCGCCTCAATGCTCCGCCACTATCCCCTGAACCGCCCCAGTTCATGAGTCGGAAGCAAATATTCGTCCAAGTTGCGAGCCAAGTAAAAAAAAAGTTTTGAATTTTTTTGTGAAAAAAAGTCTAGTCTAGTATTAAAGTACATATTATACAAAAAAAACAAAGCCTCGTCTATCGGTTGTCCCTTTCATAAGAGTTGTAAGCAATGGCGTCATCGGCATAATTCTCAATCTTTTTCGAGAGCTGATACCAGCGAGCATCAACCGCCTTGACTCCGTTTCTCATTTTCACACCTGACGGTTGAATTTCCACCTCGAGCGTGTGTAGCATTCGTCCCAAAAAGTCGGTCGACCTCACCCGGCCCTTGGCCTTGTACGGCCCGTCGGTCGTTTCAGAGGGCGGCCGCACGAAGCCCTTCTTGGACAGGTTCTTGATGTAGACCTGCAGCGCGCCCTTGAGGGCCTCGGGCGAAGGATCCTGGAGCTCGTCGTCGACGTCGTCGGTAAAAGCCTTCCACGTTTCTATCCAGCAGTAGTATCGTGCTTTTGTGCTCAGGTAGCCCTTTTCCGTGTTGTCGGCCACCAGCATGGCAACAAAGGCGTAGTCGTCGTCAGTGAAGCAGAAGATACCACGACCGACGACCGGGTGCACGTGGGCATCTCCTGGCGCATCGAAACTTCGATCAAGAACACCACCCTCACCAAATTCAGGATACTGCGCCGTAATGTGCCAATCGCCAAACGACTCAATCACCATCTTGACGACGGGGATGTTGTGGTTGAGCTCCGTGGAAGGTGGCACAGCCTGTAGGAGAATTCTCTTGTGCTTGAATGAGTCCATATCGCATGTAACTGCAGAGAATTGTTAGCCACACCGCCTTTTTTTCTCTTTCACCTCTGCAAAAACTTACTCGTAAAATCAACCTTCTCTTCGTTTGAATTGGTGATGGCTTGAGGCTTTGCACCCGGGGCTAGTAGCACAATGGTATTCGTAAACACACGGGCAAAGGTTGGTGTGTGAGCATTCTTCCGTAAAGGTTGGAGGATAACAGCGACTCGAGCCAATGAATCAGTACCCATGGAGCAACTCAGAACGCCCAGATAGTAGTGATCATGCTGCTGCTTGTCGCTGCCGCTTGAGTACTTGATCAACGGACACTGTATCAGCAGCACATCGACTTCCAATCCCTTTGGTGTGATGGTAATGTTGTCTCGTCCAAGTCGACTATCATCCTTATCGAAGAGATCCAGCTCAAACGCAGAGGGATGCTCCGGCAAGTACGCGACACGAGGCTGGCCGGCTTCCTTCTCCTGCGCGGCTGGGATGGTCCACGCCAAAATAGACTGATCCGGGCGGTTCTTGAGAATTTCTTCCTGGAATCGGGTAAAGGCCTTGTTGCCTTCACCGTAAAGCAGCGACATATTGACGTCAAACAAACCCATGAGACAGTAGGCCATGTCCTCGGGCCGCGTTGTTGTTCTCTTTGCTGCCCACTTCATCTTTGCCGCGATTGACTCCTTCATGAGCAATTCCTTGATGTCGTCGACGCCTCCGCATGTCGCGCACCTCTCGCCTGGCGTGTTTTTTGAGGCGGGCGCGTGAGCGTGGTCTCTGAATAGGTAAAACTCCTTGATTCCTGTGATTTGCGCGATTCTGCGCGACAGCTTCTTTCTTGTGAGGATAGGCCCCCAGTTAGCATCGAAAAAGCGCAATCCATGAGGGGCGATGAGTTCCTGCAGCGTCCAGCCTCGCGAAAACCACCGGCTGGTCTCAAAGTTGGTGATGGTGCCGTCCAGCTCCAGCGTGACATCTTCTAAATACACATAGCAGGCGGTTGAGTTCTGGTACCACGAGAACATGGAGTTGATGGCCTCGGACAGCTCGCTTCCGTTGGACTTGTCGATGCAACAGCTGTCGACCCAAATGTACTCCAAGCCATCGCGCTGGGCCTGCTTGCACGCGGCAAGGACCTTTTTGCGGCCTTCTTTGCCCTGTCCTAGGTGGAATGGATCTTGGACATGCTCAAACAGGAACTCCTCCGAGCCCCACGTATGAGAAAGGATGGCGTACGGGGGCGCGTCCTTCTCGTTGAAAGTCTCGAGCTCGAGATCTTCGACGCGGAGCAATCTCATCTTGAGTGGTTCGGGATTTTCGGTACTTTGCGATCTTGTGCCGCACTCTCTCCGCAAAAATAGACGTGACGTTGAATGGGACAGGAAGAGTCGAGCCGCGGTTTCATTCAGTCTGTGATGGTTCCCCTGAAGAAATAAACGGCCACGTGGGCCGTTGCAACGGTGCTGTTGCACTCTCTTGATGCCTGAGGAATATCCTTCCTCTTTGAGTTCAAGGTTTTTGTCCCCGGCCAGGCCTATCGACTAAGCCAAAGGATTTCTTACTGTGTCTGCGTCTGACGTTCCGGCCTCCCCATTGGCTCTCGGAACAGCCGATAGTTTCGTTACCGTAAAGCTTCGACACATTGACACACTCTAGCGGCTCCACCCGGCCGCTTTTACCCTTGGAAAACGTCACTCGTTCTCGGAACATCCTGGCATCGCAGGCTTATTTCGGTGGAGCCTCGAATTACTGCAATCTGACCGCGGGGCGGAGAACAAACGGCTCGCCTTCTTCTCCGCGATTCTTCGTTTTTCTTTCCAGGCTATTGGCTCCCATCAAGCTTCAAGCCGGTTCTGCCGAAACTGTATTGTATCCACTCCGCCATCAATCCGCCTTGGCCATTTAATTACTCGACACACCTTTCCTCTTCGGCCCATTCCTGTCCCTCCAACCAGCAACCGATCTTGCCCGCGAGATCGAGAGCCGCCGTCAGATGCATAAACGCAACCTGGTCGATCTTGGCCTTAAATGGCATGGGTCGATTTCGCGTCTCGTTGAGGCTGCCGAGCCCACCAACCATGATGCCTGTCGTCAAGGCACGCACCTCAATTACATTTAGCTCGTGGGCCCGAGCATCCGGAATCCAATTACTTCTTACCAAATACCACTCCACATCACCGTGCTGTGACGGCTGGGCGTTCCTTGGCTTTTTAGCCGACTCTCCGATGACATCCCCCGCATACGACATGTCTCGCTCCATTGGTTACAACCCTTCTGGATCGTTTCTTCAACATCCATGTTTGTGTATGAGATCTTGCAAATCGCATCGTCAACCATTCCGTTTTAGTATCCTCATGTAGGTATGCATGAATGCGGCCCCAACCTGGTTTTCGCATCCACTCGAGCGGAAAATCTTGTGTACCATCGCGTATACGAGGTCAGCGCATGGGCGTTCATCTCAGCCATCAAAATGTTTCCCGAGGCTAAAAACAAATTGAAGTCTACGTAGCCGTTCTATTTCACTATTCCACTAACGGGAGTGGCTTCAAACGCGTCGAGGTAGAAGGGTTGGCAGCCCCCACCTGGGACATTTGGTGACCTCAAATACACGAACCACGAGTCATGCCTCTGATTCACCCATGATTTGAAGATTAGTGGCAGATTGTTGGCCGTTTGGCCATGTTAACCTAGATGCTGAGGCATTCCATAATACTTCAATGTCAAGTGATCCCAGTAGCGCATTGTCAAATTGAACTAACGTTTGTGGTATAGTACAAGCTTAAATGTGGATTTACTGATTTGTTATCTAATTTTTCCAATTTCTTCGTCATCACTACACACGCTGAGGTAGCCCCTCAATCACGAATTAGCTATGTTATACGCTCAAGTGACAACAAAAGAACGCTCAAAGCTCATTGATATAACTACCACCTTTAAGGCTGGCTCCAGGGCGATTCTGTGCTATTCTAGAAGCTTCAACCCGTTCAGAAATTCGGGTAGCCTGCGTCAACACATAACAGTTGCCTTCAGTCATAAAGCAAGCCTTTGAGATGCTTTTCCCCTCTTGAACTCGGAGAATGTCCAAGAACCTGGTCAAGTAAGAGAATGTTGTTTTCGTCTCTATCAGCTGCAAACCATCAAAAACCCAAATCAAACAGGGCGGTGCAAAGGCTAAGAGCTGTTGGATAAGCTCCAATGCGACTGGTGCGGTGGCCAAACTCCCGTCAAGCAAGCGGAACTTACTTTCTTCCAAGCCTGTGGTTACCGGGAACGCTGTTGGCAAAAGACAAGCTAGTTGTCTAATTACTGAATATAGAAGACAAATGAGATTGCTCTCTCTTGTTGTCAGGTTGGTAATTTCATTTCTTCTGTCACCTCTTTCGCAGAAAAAAGAAATGCATGGTAAATTTGTTTCAATGCTCATGCTGCATATTTGCATAGCCGCGTGCGTCAAACACATACCATAAGGCGTCATGGGCACCCCCTGGACCCAAATAAGTCTGGACGCATCGGTTTTTATCCACTTTTGTAATTCAATCAAGATTTCACCCGGGAGTATGGAGGAAGGGTCCCCTAGTATGTCGTTTGACGTTTTGTGGTGCGTATTGTGAACATAGTCGAGAAGGAAACAGGAGAACCTTTCGATGTCATCTCGGGAATAGCTTTCTTCTAATTCTAGTAGGCCAGTCAGTAAGTACATGGTTCAAACTTGATTGCTTTCTCAACGGATAAACCAACCATTTGCTTCCATAATTTCCACTGCCATTTCAGGGTCTTCCGTAGATGATGTCTGAATGGGGAGCTCGGCCTCTTGCGAAATATCCCCATGTGTTATCAGATCTATGAACCTTGGTTACTGAATTGAAGATGGATTAGTTCATGCAGGTTGACTCACCGTATGTATGATGTTCCTCGACGGAACCCAGCGTTTTGGCTGACTGATATCCTAACATAGCCTGAATGGTATCCAACTTACGAATGATATCCCCTCGGTCGTCTCTACGATTCTGGTTTCCGACAGGCCGAAGACGATCTATAGCATGCGAACCGCCTGCTACCAATACTTGGTGAATCTCCGAGATTCGGCCCTCTCCAATTGTTTTGGCTTCTTGATTGATTTCCTTGACAGTCTTTTGAATCTTGTTCACAAGCTCCATGAGAATGTCATCAAAGAAATTCTTGTTCAAGGCAGCGGTGATCCGCTTGCGTTTGCTTGTGAACCACAACAGCCCGTTGCAAAGAAGTTCGAAAACCTCACAATAAAGCTTAGCGACTAGTACTCGCATGTCTAGGCTATCGGAGATCTCCGCGGTCTTTTTTATAGCGCGCAAATGGTCGCTCACATCCGAAAGTGCCCGAGAGAAGCCTGCGGCAATCTTCTTATGGTTTACCGATACCTAAAACCAATTAGAGGCAATTCAACCCAGTTCTTTGGAACAAATGGGGTTATCGCACAGTGACCACCGAAGATACAACGCCGGTTATGAGACTGGTATATTTGTCTCCACTCGGAATTATACTGAAAACGTATGAATAATCATTCATCGTGTCAGCAAAATTCAGGAATCCGTTCTTTACTGCGTCCAATCCCCTCGCCTGCTTAGCATTCCATGCCTCTTCAGCTTCATATATAGCCTCATACAGTGTGGAGATGCTTGGAGGGCTAGTCAGATGTTGGTTACAGCGCGTTTCGGTGGGAATGGTATGGTGGAATTTCTTCCATAGATCTACTGCTTTTTGTTTGTAGTTATCCAGCGCAGCAAGAGTTGCATCATTACTGAGTGGTCAGTTGAATGATCCTTGTAGCATGCGTAATGTGTGATCAAGGGTCTCACCTCCGGCTGTTTGAATCAATCCACGCTCTCCAATCTGCATTCTGCTTCTTAATCTCAGCTATCAAAATCTCCTCTTTTTGAGCGACAACACAGAGAGCCTGGGAGAGCATATCCTCGCGCCCCTCTTCATGTGCCTTCAAGCTGTACTGTCGAACAAGAGGGGTGATAGTTGTAGGGTATGGGTGATCATCATCCATGATGCGCAAAAATTGGAAGTTCTTCTGACACTGTACCAACGACCTACACTACGACAGAATCAACAAATTTCGGGAAGATCTTTAATTCTGGAGGATAGCTCTGCTGATCTTTTCAGTGACTTGAATGAAACTGATAAAAGCTCACCCCAGAGAAAAAGAAAACCAGATACCGGGCCACTTTACCAACCACACTAGCCCTATCAAATTGTTGATTTGATTTATTGCAGATTGCCTTGCATCGTGCAATCGAACTGTAAAATTGAGGGGACGTGGACGTGAGTCGGAAACGTTGTTGAAAGGGAAACATCTAACTTCGCTTCATTGTCGAAAGAAGCAGAAATTAGGCAAACATTCCTGCTTTTCGGCTGTTCAACCAAAATGCATAAGATTAAAAAGCGGCTGACCTTTTGGTCAGCCAGAGTTGCATTATAATGCGTTTTATAGCCGCATTGATAAGTCATTATAGGACCCTTTTGAAGCGGCTGAACCTTATCATCTTATGTGGTGCCAGCACACTAAAAGTGCAAATCCCACTGGGGGCTAAAGCTCTGACATGGTGCTGGACACGTCAGCCGAAATGTAACATTGGATGACTTTCTGGATGTAACATTGGATGCCTTTCTGGATGTAACATTGGACGCCTTTCTGGATGTAACATTGGATGCCTTTTCCGCTGAAGGATGCAGTCCGCCAAGGTTGCGCATTCCGGCTAGGAGAGCGGGATTCTTAGAGGCAAGACAAGCTTGCACATAAAGGGCATTTAAGCCCTCTGATCATGTCAGTCTATTTCTTGTTTCTATAACCAGAGTAAGAAGTCTCTTTCTATAGTTGAAGTCAGCCTTTAGCACTTGTCTTATCCTCAATCATACCAGCAACCTTCTACCAGGCTACCTTCAAAGCGGCCTGACAGAAATCAAATGCCCATCAACCCAGAAATCGACGCAGCTGTTGATCTCCAGAACTCGACGACCATGGCAAACGACAACAATGAAGAGTACGCGATCCAAGAGAAGGGACTGATATCGCCAGGTCCTAGCGGTTCTGGTGCAACCGTGACTATAGAGGATGGGCATGACATCGCAACTTCAACCAAGGCAAGCACCGAGACAGATCGTGATGGTATCCGCTCTACCAAGGGCTGGACCAGCAAGGCGATGCTGTATTGCCGGGTAAATGGACGCTGTCATGCTAATCTAATAGATTTTGAAAACTTCATGTGCCCCCTATGCAATGAAAACTTGGACTTTCCCACAAATTTGGATCAAAAAAAAAGACGAGGGAGCAATTCAAATTCTGATCCTGATGCAGATTCTTGGTCAACAGAAGCTAAGTCCAAGGGAAACTCATCCACTGGAGATAATCGTGTCTCTTACTCGATCGAATATCGTGATCAAGAGCGCAGACTGATTGGTGTGGCGACTTGGGATGGTATTTTCAATCTGTCTGCTGCGCGAAAGGGTGCTGGTGATGACACCAAGTCAATATTTGATGTTGTTACAGTTCTCAATACCTCAATTCCTGCAGACGCCGCTAGACAGTCATATGTTGGACAAGCGCTCGTAAACAATGGTATCTTGCAAAAGGCAAATATCGTTGTAAGCGTAGCTAAAACCCGGCTCACAATCCACTCCACACATCTTCTTCAAATTCTACGCCGATTAATTCGCTACTATCCGTCTGTGAACCTGATAAGCTCGGCTTTACAACTCGAGGAGCCATTTCCACTTATAGCACATTACTACAAAGAACTCAATCAATACCGCAGTACTGAAAATAAAGCTGCTGGGTCAACGGGGGCAGATCGTGATGGCGCAGCCGTAGGTGTAGAGCACCTCGGTAAACTTCTTGAATACTTCGACAAAACGATTCTTCCATTGCTTCTTGAAGAGGAGACCCGCTATGAAGCAGGACTCTGTACCTTCCGCATGCTTTGGCTTTTATACAAGCCTGGTCAAACAGTCTACCTAGAATCAGAAGGGCGACTGTCAGCCTTTGTAGTGCAATCCGTGGAAACCGACCCGGCCATTCTTAAGACAGCACCGCCTGACCGGCCCAAGCTGTACGTTGTCCATGTGTGGAATCTTGCTTACGATGGTCAGTACGTGGGAAGAACAGCAAGAACCGTTACCCTGGCCCCTTTTGAAGGCGAACGGCGAATTGTGTCGCTGCGACTCATTCCATGCGAATTAATAGACAAAGAAGACGGTGGAAAGCGAAGAAAGCAAATGGAAGAGAATGGTCGCAGGTGGTACAGTCTACTCACTGGGGCACAAGTATACTACTCGGGTCCCATACTAGGGACGCCCAAGCGGCAAGTAAGTTAATATTAACCTGTACGATACTACCTACAAAATCGCTGATCTAAGTCTGCTACTCTGTATCTAGCTTCAGGGCCGAGTTTATATTGACCCGGAGGCTTACTACAGCCAAGAGCCTAACAGGTATCCAGACTTTACCCCGGTCTCTGATTTTGGTGAACGCCCCACTTTGGAAATAATTCCACCTTCACCTTCGCCTCCATATTCCAACCAGTATCCATATCCGGGGTCAGGGCCTGTACCGGGGTCAGTGCCAGTGCCTAGGCGTGATCGCCTTGAGCAAACCGCAAGATGTCAGTGTGAGGATTGCCGCGGACTGAGACCTCACCCGCCACACGGATTTCCGTGGACTAGCTATGATATTCTAGATCCAGCAGTTGAAAAAGACCTGGAAGTTCCAGGAGCACGTGAAGGATCAAAGCATCGATATTTGCTGTCCGATGGCCGCCTTCATGGTTTTGACCTCAAGTCGAGGACATGGGGTAAGACGATACCTAAGTGCTATGGAGAACATCGTTCGCTCACCTCTATTCCCAGTAAAAGTTGACGTTGCTCATTGCAAACCCGCTCGAGCAAATCTCAAAGCGATTGACAGCCTAGTGATGCCGCCTGAACGGTTAAATATGATCAAGGCGCTCATTCAGAAATTCACGAGTGCTGAGTCTAGCAAAAGCCAACACACTTCGTGGGCCGCCGACTTCATTGAGAATAAGGGAGAAGGGCAAATATTTCTTCTTCATGGAAGTCCTGGTGTTGGTAAAACATACGTGAGTTGTCACCCCTTCTCGCCATCTAAAACGCCATGATCCTATCCAGTGCTGATAGTATGAACTCATAGACTGCAGGTAAGATAGTCGTACCTTGAGAAGCGTTAAAGTCAAGCTAATCACCAAAGAATGTATTGCCGAGTATACCGAGAGACCATTGCTCTCGTTAACCTGTGGCGATATTGGAATAAATGAGATCAAAATGGAAACACAGCTTTCGAGATGGTTCCATCTCGCAGAAAAGTGGGGTGCTGTCATGTTGATTGACGAAGCAGATGTGTATCTCGAGCGAAGGCTCGTCACTGATCTACGTAGGAACAGTTTGGTTTCAGGTGAGATTGTTATTTTTACTTAAATGGGCAAAGGACGCTGAAAAAAGGACACGGCTGAACCTTCCCAGTCTTCCTCCGATGTATTGAATACTATCGTGGGGTTCTCTTCCTCACCACAAACCGGGTAGGCCAGTTTGATGATGCATTTATTTCTCGTATCCACGTCATTATCCCATATGACAATCTAGATCTGGATAGTCGGAAGAGGATTTGGTCACGTTTTTTTGACAAACTTGATGATGAGCGTGAAGACTTCAAAACAACGAAGCGAGCTAAGGATTACGTCCTCGGAGATGGCGAGATTAGCCAAATGCAATGGAACGGACGGGAAATCCGCAATGGTTAGTAAATTGTCCTATAACATTGCTATGACTTATGTGCATTCGAAAATGGCTGATTCTAACACCCTCCAGCCTTTCAAACAGCCGTTGCACTAGCCGAGTTCAGGTTCTTACAAAGTCAGGATCCTTCAAGGACTCAACCGACCCTGGACCAAAAAGATTTTGAGCAAGTCCTGAACATGATGCAGCAGTTCACAAAGTATTTGGATAAGGTGCACGGTGCGAATGAAGCAGAGCGTGCGTTTACAGCTAAATCACGAGCGCATCCAGATCGGGAGTACATTCAGTGATTAAACTGGTCATGTAACAACAACAGACGAGCAAATCGTAACAGGCCGCTGATTTAGGCTGGTACCAGTATTCGAGTATCCTTTAAAAGAAAGCCGATTTATTGTATTAGTGCTTTTTTCTTAGGATAAAATAGCTTAATAAAATCTTTATAATATATATATAATATTTTAATTAATTTTGAATTATAATATGATTAGTAACCTTAAGGTCCAAAGAATAGCCCAAGTCAACATAATAAGTGTAACGATCTGGTCTGAACCTGCAGAGTAAACTGTTGGGTTTATGCTCTTTGAAGAAGAGTTACTCTATCTAGGACTAGTGATTTAATTTGCTTTAATTAGTTCTTTACTTTTGCTTAATTTAGCTAATTTTATGGCCTTTTAATTAGCTATATAAAGTTAATTACTTTTATTATATTTTATAATTATCGAAATTATATTATAGGATTTATTAATTAGTATTTATAATAATATAAAATAATTAAAATAATAATATATATTAATAATATAATTAAAGAAAAAAGGAAAATAAAAAAATATTTAATAAAAAAAAGATTTTTTTTATTTATATATTTATATTTATAGATAATAAATTTAAGTAGCTAAATAAAATATATATAATATTATATTTAATTTAATCTAGCTTATTTATTTCTTATATTTATTTTTTAAATTATTTAATTATCTTTTAGTTTAATTTCTTTAATCTTACCTTTTCTTTTACTATATATTCTAAAATAGAATTATTAATAAAGTCTATTAATTAAGCTAATAAAAAGAATATAATATTTTCTAAGGTTTATTTATAAAATAGCTATATATATAAATATTAAAATCAGCTCTTAATTTATTACTAGTAAAACATTAAATTAACTAGTATAATTCTAGTATAGTAAGATTAACCCTGCTCTATATAACTAGCTTATAATACTATAAGCTAAATAGATAATTAGCTAGATAGAATAATTAATTAATTTACTAATCTTTAATTTAATTTTTATTATACTAATATATTATAATCTCTTTTTCCTTTAAAACTAATATTAATTA
>NAJI01000005.1:3811-141945 GCA_002179835.1 Calonectria leucothoes
TATTTTTCTTTAGTTAATGGTTTGGTGCAAGGGCAATTATACTATAGGATTTAAAGGCTTATAGTTTATTGCCACTTAGTCTCCGACCCTATTAGGCTATTTCCCCTCTAAAGAGAAAAACAAATACTTATATTACTTACCTATATAGGGGATATTTATTTTTAATCTAAAAAAGTATAGGATTATAGCTATTAATTCTTATTCCTAATATTAGAATTTAATCTTTTTTACTAAAAGAACTATTAATTATTAATTTTAATAATTATTTTAATATATTCTACTAAGGTACTTAATTAATTATTCTTATAAAGTTCTTCTTAAATAGTTTTCTTTAGTTTATTAAAAAATAAGAATATAAATATATTCTATTTTTAAGAAAGCTTAGTAATTAGCTAGGTAAATAAAATACCATAGTTAAATATAAAGCCTATTTATTAAAGAGCTTTAATCTATTATTCTATCTTAGCCTTTTTATTAATAATACTAAAAGCTTATTTAATTTTAATTTTAAATTATAAATAATTATTATAGATAACTATAATATATTCTTTATATTTAATTATTTTATTATTCTAATTATCTATTATTAATTTAAATTAAATCTTAGTATTTCCAAAGAAATACCCTATAATATACTTTACCTTAGATTCCTTTATACTAAATAATAAAAAAAAATTAAAAAAATAATCTTTTATCTTAATAAAAAAGATTAATAGCTTATAAGAATCTTTATTAAATTTATTAAATAATAAAAGCCTAAGGATCTTTCCTAGGTTCTTAGTATAAGAGAAAAGGATACTAAAATCTATTTATAACTATAAAAAGTCCTTTAATAAAGGGTTTTTTATAGAAGTCTTTCTTTCCTAGCTTTAGAGCTATAAAAAATCTTATTAAGCCTTAAATATATTAAAAAGCTTTTAAAATATTTCCTATACCTAAGTAAAATATTTATTATTTTTCCTAGTATACTAATAGTTTTTTTTATTATAATATTAAAAATTAATAATAAGCTATTATATAGCCTTCTAAAATTAAAGATTCTCTTTTTAGATTATCTTTAATTATTTATCTTTATCTTTATTAAAAAACTTAATCTTTTTTATATTTTTATTATTTATAAAAATTTTAAAAATAATAACTTTTTTTTCTTTAAAATTAAAAGTACTTTTAAAGATTAATTAAAATATTATTATAATAAATATTATTTAGAATTAATATAAATAATCCTTTAAATAAAAGCTTTTAATATATAATAATTAAATTTAAATTTATAAAATAAACTAAGGGATTTATATTATAAATTAGATTAAGTAAATTAAATTTAAGTAATAAGAAAAATTATTATTTATAAATAATAAATTAATTAATTAAATATATTAATTAAAGATAATTAAATTATATTAAAAATTAAATTATATCCTAGGTAATAATAATTCCTAGGATTAAATACTTTATTTCTTAGGGTAAGATTAAAGCAAAAAAGTAAGAGCTTTTGGCTAAGGTAATTATAATAATTACTATAATTATAATAATATTAATTACTCCAAGCTATAGCCAGTAGCCCCGGGCCAAGGTTTTATTAGGCCTCTTTTCTATTAGTCAGCAGCTGGGTAGTCTATAGGGTAACTGGTTAAGTAAAGGTTTAGGTTATAATAAAAACTTTAAAAATAATAGCTAGCAATAAAAATAAGGCTAGACTACTATATATTAGTTAATTTAGCCAAAATCAATATATAGCAAAATAATAAGTATATTCTAGTGCCTTATTATCCAAAGTACTATAAAATAACTTAATAAGACTAGCTACTAATATAAAGATAATAATCTATAATTTAAAATTACCCTTACTAATAATATCCTTAGTAAGCTTAATAAAAAAATAAAAAATAAAATAATAATATTTAATTAAAATAATAATATTAAAGGCCTTAATATTTATACTAAAATTAAGTTTATAATCTTTAAAATTAAGATTTTATAAAAATAAAAAAATAAAATTAAAAAATTAATTAATAATTTCCTTAATTAATAAAAAAAAAAACTAAAGGCCTTACTTAAATTAAATATTAAAAATAAAATTAAACTTTAAAAATATTAAAAAAGATTTTTAATAAGAATATAAAAAGAGGAAAAGTAAATAAATTAGATTATTTAATTTATTAGGTTAATTAAAGAAAGGAATTAATAAAGAAAATAGAGAAGATAATTAATTAATCGGTTATCTAAACGAATGTGCAAAAAGAAGTGAAATTACAGTTAAAACTATCGGGGGCGCAGGGAAAATATGTGCAGGTAAATTTGCATTGTGGATCATACTGCCACCATTTATTTATCTGTGACAACTATCATTATTTTCAGTATGTTCATCCCGTCATTAATCTTTGCCCAAAATATTCCGAACCATCCGTCCCAAACCATCCCAATCTAAAAATTATGTACAAGAATATTGATTAAGCGTTAAAGCAGGAGACGCATGCAAGCGACGTGGCGCGGCCTGACTCTTCATCTTCGTAGTATTTGGCGATAGTAATGCATTGACTTAGCAGGTGTAGTCAATGTAGAGGCCGTTCTTGTCGTCTTGTGCAAGGAAAGTCTTGGTGTTTCCGCTGGGGTTGTCGAGGTAGAGGATCAGGCGGATCTCCTCGCCGCACTCGACGTTGCCTCCGTTGTGGGTGGCAGCGTCAATCTCATCCCAGCCGGTGAGGTCCAGGCCGATGCGGTTCTCGTCCGTGCCGATGTTGTCGAATGGCTTCACGGAAGAGTAGGACACATCAGAGGTAGGGAAGCCGGAAAGCTGGCGAGCACGCACCAGGGCATTGCTGCCGTCGACGAGGAAGGTGCGCTGGTCCTTGCCGGCCTGCTTCCATCGCAGGTAGCAGGTCTTGGCATCAGAGGGAATTCCCGTGAAGACGGCAGCCTGCTCGAGCTGCGACTTGTTGGAGAAGGTCTCGACGTGCCAGTCAGAAGAGGCAGTTGAGGTGCGGCTGGTTGCTTGGGGGTACAGGTTGTACATCTCAGGCTTGTTGACAGTGCCCGAAGTGCAGGCGCGGGGCATATGGCGAGGCGCCGCAGTGGCAAGCCCGGTCAGGCAGAGGGCGGAGAAGGCGACCTTTGTGAAGAACATGGTGGGAATTGTGGTTTGGGAGAGAAGTGTCCGTATTGTGTTTGCAGGAACGAAGAGTCAGAGACAATGAAGGGATGAAATAGGGTGCGATATGGAGTATGAGTAGATGTGGGAGCGTGCCGATCTAAATAATAAATAGACTGCCGATGCATTAACATGGAGGCCGAATGCGCCGTTGGGCCAGGAAGGATCGTCCGGTTATTGCGCACGTGGCGGAGACCAGCCTCGTAATTTATGAAACTTATGCAGTATTCATAGCGGGCGGACACCCGCAGGGCCTTTTATTTGCTAGTTAATAACGAAAGCCGAGTGCCAAGCACTGCAGAGGGCGAATGATGTCAAGGGACCCAGCCTCCTCCAATTTTTGCTGACTTGCTGCTGGGGTAAGACAGCATCTCGCCTGCAGAGAGAGCGAACACTGCCACCACGACAGTCGACCACACACCGCCAACTACCTTTACGCAGCTACCAACAGGCTCTTGGATCTATTGACGGGAATGTAGGATTTCTTCGCGGAAAATCGACATGCAGCCTAGTTGTGAACCTCCCCCCGATTGCGTCAAAACAACCCCAACTTTAGCGAGGCCCGCTACCAAGTTACATCATCGGCGGTTTGGACTTTAATCGCTTTCAGTGCGCCCACCCTTGGCAGATCTCAAGGTTGTGCGGGGAAGCTAAAGGAAAGACAGGAAAAGAAACAATAAACACGGGAGACTCCATCCAATCGCATCAGGGAGCCGAGCCAACCAGTTTCCCAACCTGCAAACGCAGCCACTGCACTTTTTCCCCCCTCTTCACACGGCAACAAACCAGCATCCAATCACCAACTTTGTTGGCACCTGGAGGATTGGGCTGCAGCGAGCAGGCCGGGTGCCCGCATAACAAAGCCTCTCTTGTTTTTATTTTAATTTTTCCATGTGTTGGCCAGCCCCATCCTCGGATCTGCGGGTTGGTCGCCGATCCTAGCCCATTGGAGCCGACGGATGCAGTGTGTTGTACGCAGCCTGCGCTAGGGCCGCGATTCCTCCAACTGTTCACCTGTTCACCTGGCCTCGGCCAACGCATGGTCAACCCGGCGGGACTTTGTTGTCTTTTTTTTTTTCTCCCCGAAGAAGACCTGGAAAACATCTGTGCCAACGCGCGCCGTCGAGTATCAGGCTCTAACGCGAGACGCGGAGATTCCGGCGTGATTCTAGCGTCCTTCTTGAGCAACTACCGCTTTCGGGGACCCCTCAATAAAGAAAAAGACTACTCTTTGATAGAGTTCCCGGGTCGCTTGCAACAGTGCGGTTCCCATAATTTAACTGAAACATCTTTGCACGGGGATCCCTGCGCGGTCTGGCTTGTGAAGGCCCGCATGAGCTTTGGCCTGTTTATGACGACCGCCGACGGATGGATTGTGCGCAGCCGAAGGGCCCGAGCTCAAGGCAGGCAAAAAAGATAGGGCGACTTTTACTCGCACCTCAGTGCGCGTCGTGGCGCGAAGGCTGAGAGCTGAGAGTCAGCGCATCTCTCGTCACAGCGTATTGGGGTCCGCCAAGCATCACCGCGGCGCAGGGAGGCTGGCCAATATTGCTGCAGCCACAGAGTTGACACATCAAGTGGCTCGAGGAAAATAAATGCCTCCTGCACGTTCAGCAATCTGCCAGTAAAACAAAAAGCACGGGCGCGTGAAAAAAAGAAAGGGACCAGCGCATGATTTATTCATCACCGCTAAAATACTCTGATAAAGGGCTAGAACCAGGAGAGAAACTTTTGAAACATCCAAGGGTCGCCCTACCTCTCCATAAATCGCATTTCACCGTTCGTCCCCGTTCTGGCTAGATGTGCTTGGCAGCATTGTTTCTAACAAGCACTGCAATAAATTATCACTCTAGCCCGTACCGGCATACGCAGTTGCCAAGCTGGTCGCTGGTCGTGTTTCCAACGGGCTCCTCCAGTGCATGGCCCCTCGTCTTGTTTCAACGCAATCGAGACTGAATAACGGGCCCCCCGAGGGAGTTGTCCGTGTTTTGCCAAATGGCATCCGTTGCTCAACCCCTCCTTTATTTTACCTGTGCCACTCAAGTAGCGTCTGGATGAGACCTTTGGTTTTGTTCGCTTGTTCACTGCTTTCCCTTCTTTTGGCGCACTAGACAGGCCTTCAGAAAACACCCGCCATTATTTCAGCTCCACCTTGACGGGAATCATAGATGCCAAGCCTTCTAGAGCACAATTGCCAGAGCTAGCGCAGCAGGAAAATGCAGCTGCATTTAATCTGCGAGACGGGCACGCAGCATTGGGAATATAAGGACAAAACGTAGTCTAAAGTCTGCGTTATTTGCCTTGTCGTCGGTATATTGCCTGCCAACCTGCATTAGTTTCATTGAGCCATGAGCTCGATTGAGCCTCTTTTGGCATGAGACGATCGGAATCGAAATATATTAGTCAAATATATGCATCGAACTCGATTGCCAAGTCTTCGGGCAGTGCAAATTCCACATTGATTCGTGCAGGGGAAGGTTCTGGTCATCTTCAAATTGACGATGTTCTACGAATAACATCCGGCTATCGTGAGAATCTCCGGCTGTCGGTGACGGAAGCGACCACACGAGTCGCTGGGCACATTTTCAGATGTCTCATCGACTGGCTGCACACTTGCCAACGGTGTCTTCACAGTTGACTAAAAAAGAAAGCTAAAAGCAAAAATCCAAAAAGAAGAAAAAAATGTCCCAAGACCTAGTGTTACCGTGTGAAAGTGGACGTTCACTTCAGAAATTGCATCCTGCGTTGCATGTGTTTTTTTGGTTGCAGGCAATGTGGTCTTGAATCCTTTGTGACGTCTCAGACGAGAACCGGAAGATCTTTTTCTTCTTTTCTTTCATAGCATAGCTGTGTGCCAAAATTCGGATATCGGATTTTAATATAAAATCCGCCGCAAAAGACTTGTTGACATCATGCGATGGCATCCCAGCGCAACGGGTAAGATAGCGCCATCGGGACCGGAGCTGGGGGAGAATCCAACCTTTTTGTGGGGACGACGGACACGCTCGGTCCCGGACAAGTGAGAATGTCCGCATCCGCCACAAGACCGCGTCACGGCATTGACAAGTCGTATAGAAGCGAAAAATACAAATGCATCAGTTTTCCCCTTGTACAAGGCAGTAAGATATTCTATTGCATCGTTGACACTGCATTTGATTTGCATACCTATTAAATTTAGAAAGCCCCAATATTTTCGCCATGTCTTGGACTCTTTCGCTTCGCCACGCCAGACCAACACCCATCATTGCAACTCTGGCAGCTGGTGGTATTGGGCTTGGAATCTTCTCTAAGATGATTACAGGCGATGCTCATGCCCAGTCTAGCGCTCCTCAGAAGATTTTCAAGGGCGGCCCTGCGCTTCTGTCCTTGCCCCTTGAAAGCTCCGAGTCCGTCAACCACAACACCAAGCGCCTTCGATTCAAGCTACCAAAGGAGGATGCTATTAGCGGACTCCCTCTCACATGTAAGAAATTTGTCCTCTTTTTGCGACCAAAACTAATTATTGATTTGCCAGCTGCCTTGTTGACCATCTCATTCCCCAAAGGAGCATGGATTCCTGTGCCTCGCCCTTATACCCCCGTGAGCCCTTCTGGTAAGTCTTGTCATACTATATAAGGGTTTACTCAGCTTGGTGACCTAACATCAAAAATAGATGATCCTGGATTTGTCGATCTCTTGGTCAAACGATACCCCCAGGGCAAAGCCAGCAACCACCTTCACTCCTTGCAGCCTGGTGACAAATTATTCTTTGCGGCCGCCCTGCCGGGCTACTCATGGAAGACGAACCAGTTCCCTCACGTTACCATGATTGCGGGTGGCGCAGGAATCACCCCTCTGTACCAACTCGCTCAGGGCATCCTGCGAAATCCCGAGGACAAGACGGCCATCACACTGGTTTTTGGCGTCAACAGCGACCAGGACGTGCTTCTCAAGAAGGAATTCGAGGAGTTCTCCCAACAATTCCCAGGACGCTTCCAGGCTATTTACACAGTCAGCCATCCAGTAGAGGGATCCCCCTACCGAAAGGGCTACGTCACCAAGCAACTGCTGGAGGAGGTTTTGCCCCCGAGCAGGCAGGACACAAAGGTGTTTGTGTGCGGGCCTCCGGCCATGGAGGACTCTCTTGTCGGCAAGAGGAATTCATCAAGCGTGCTGACTCAGCTCGGGTTCAGAAGGGATCAGATCCACAAGTTTTGAGGACGTGGTGAGATTTCTGGCGCGCGACAAATTTCCTCTTCCTTGTAATACGTGTATTTAGAATTCAGATGTACATAGAATCCAATGATACCCTTTTGGGGGGGCACTGCTCTTCATCTTCATCTCCAATAGAAATAAACAATACCTATAGAAAGTAAAGGTCATAGTACAAAAGTTTGCCCCCGCTAGATGGCAATGCTTCTCCTAAGCAATGATTCAATTTCTGATGAGTAACATTCACATCCAGGATCCAGGGAATGGCCCAAGTCTACACGATAAGCTTTCCACGGCAAACCTAGCAGCTAGGCTTCAATGGTCTTGCATATTCCATGACATCTCCTGTAGCCGCACATAACCAAACACGTAGACTACATTTGTCATAGAGATGAAATATGATGCCCATCGTCGTGTTGTGATCTAGCCGATCAGTGTTAACATAGTACAAACCCTTTTTCAAATTGTTAGATGAATCGAACCAGCTTTCAATAGTCTTGCCAGACTTTTTCCTCATTGTAGTGGCTTCAAATCATATCAACAATAGAAGGCAGATGGGTGAGTGATGCTGTAGTGTCCGAAATAAACTTTGCCAAAAAAAATGCACATTCGCCCCTGCAACCCTTATGGCATGGGCAATGCAGCCATCTCCGATTTACACCATCTTGGTCCATTTTCTCTATATAAATCCAACCTTTCTCTTGAAAATCCATTCTTGAACTTCTTCATTCACACACTTCACCAAGACCAACACGGCCCACACAGCCACTTTCTTGCGTCTTGGTCTCATCACCCAGCCTTCAGCTGTCAATCCTCTTACTCAAACAAGCAAACAAATAAGCAAACAGCACATTCAGATTCATATTTTTATCTAGCCCAACATGAAGGCCACAACCCTTCTCGCTACCCTCGCGGTGGCCGCCACTGGCAACAGCCTCGTCATCCCAAACAACCGCACCCACTTTACCCACACCGGGATCAACATGTCTGCGGTCAAGATCTTCAAGCTTATCACGGGATCGCAAGGAGACGCGAATGCCACATCCACTGGCAATAGCTCCGCCATTCACCCCCACCACTACCACACCGAAATCACGACGACTACAGCCCATACGTCGCAATACTACGTGGAGCCTCGCCCAGTCATCAATGTCACCACGACCGAGGACATTGTGACTCCCAGGCCTGCCATCCAGCACATCCCTGATCGCAGAGATGAGATCAACGAGATCTCCAGGGGCGAGCAATAAGGACTCTCAGTCACGAACCTGATGATAAGAACACGAACATGCATTGGGGCTTGGGAGAATTGGAAATTAGAGATTGGAGGTTGGGGGTCACCACCATCAGATTGTGGGATTAAAAATTGAAACTCGTCATTCTTTCATCAACCTTGTTTTTTGTATACTTTATTTACTCATCTCAAGAGCCTGCGCCATAAAATCTCGCACAGTCTCTCGAAAAGTGCGATATTGAAACCCAAACGTTTTCCCCGTTGTTTCGCCGTCGAGCCCGTGACTGTCGTTGATTTCCTGGGCCTCCAGATTTACAGTTTCGCTCAGCCGTGGAAACTCATCCACAATGATCTGAGCAACCAGGCCGTACGACCACCTTTCCGGTGCTGTCGGAGTAAACCTTTTGCCGCCCACGTCCTTGTGCAGCAGTGACTCGACGTGAGCCACGGCGAGGTCTCGAACGTCGATCCAAAATGGAACCCGTGCCACGGGAAGAGGGTTGGCGCCTGTTGCAACCTGCCAGAGCATGGCGTTTGTCTCGTTGAGTTTGTCGACGCCTGATACCGGGTGAACCATTGGTCCAAAGGTCATTGGCGGACAGAGCGTAACGATGTCGAAAGCTGGTTTGCGTTCCTCGACATACTTCCAAGCCTCCAGCTCTGCAAACTTCTTGGATCCTCGATACGCAACTACAGCGCTTGTGTCAGGGTGAATAGACTCTTCATACGACAAAGGATTCCAATCAGCTGCCGTGTAGGTAAAGTACGGCGGAGCTGTGCGGTCGATGTCGACAACAGAGGCAAAGGAAGAGGTGATGACAACACGGGAAATCTGCGGGTTTGCGGCGGCTGCGTCAAGGATGGCGCGCACACCATTGATGGCGGGAATGATCAGTTCCTTCTCGTTGTTGGTTGTATCATAAGTGAAGGGCTATATTAGCAAATGGGATGAGCCATCAAAAGTTAGCGCGCGATTTCGGATGGAGGATGCAAAACCTCGTACACTGGCAACGTGAATGATTCCGTCCACGCCTTGAACTGCCTCCACCAACCCTCCTGGGTTTTCAAAATCCTCGATTTGAACAAACTCAAGTTTGTCGGCATGCTGCGGACGAGCGCTGATCATGGCCTGGCCCTTGGAAATGGACCGTGTCGCTCCACGAACGCGGATGCCGCGGGCAAGAAGCGTGTCGACAACATGCGCGCCGATAAAACCGGTCGCGCCGGTAACAAGAACAAATTGGCTGCACGTGTGTGTTGGTTACTCATTCAGGCAGGCATGGCAAAGGCGAATCAACCACACTTACGGTGAAGCCATGATGTCAGTGACCCTGGTCCGATTGCGGGGGGTGGTTATGCGGATCGGTTGTCAAGGTATGGTTTGGCTTGCACAAATTCCGAAACTTGACAAATCTGGATCAGAAATAATCCAGTATAAACAAGAATTAACAAAACCTCATACTTTGTTGCAGATGCATCGTTAAAAAACCATATGGTTGAATGCATACCAAGTGCAGCTAAACCAGGCCCACTGAAATCGGGCTTCTCTCCATGGTGAAATCTCCACCTCTGATGAAGGCGCAACTTAGGGTCGGCCAGCAAGATGGAAGTTTTCGAGAATCCCATAACACTGTCAATTTCCCCTAGATCCCGATGATCCTCTAATTGACGTATTATTAAAACTAAATACTGAATACGCTTTTTGCTGAAGTGGCTAGTTTTCCCTGTAATATACCACTGGCTTCTCGAGTTTCGAGAATCACAAAGATTGCGTCGCAATAGAGTAATGTTTCTGTGCGCAGCCTGACTCCTATAGAATTCGCGATACAACAAAATATAGAAAACCAATAGGCTCACGCACAGCATGTTCTGATTGCGGCTCTGAGTCTCATTGCCGGGAAATATTTGCTCTAGGGTAGTCAACCGCGTCGCCTTCCCTTTGACTCAGCCGCATAGTAGGAATTATCTCCCGACTGACCAACCAAACACGCGGGTTTAGCTCAGTTGGGGTATGTTCACATTAATCCCTCACTTGCAGCACACAAACTAACCTTCACTGACAGAGAGCGTCAGACTGAAGATCTGAAGGTCATGTGTTCGATCCACATAAACCGCACTGATTTCTTTTTTGCCGTTTCCCTCGCCTCAGCCTGCTGCAGTACAAATGCACACCTTTGCCACCGAGGCTCACCGAAGCGGGTTTAGCTCAGTTGGGGTAAGTTGTCACAAACTTGGAAAACTCCAGCATAGTAAAAGTCTAACCATCTCTTTAGAGAGCGTCAGACTGAAGATCTGAAGGTCGTGTGTTCGATCCACACAAACCGCAAACATTCCTTTTTGTCTCCTTCTTTTTGACTGTCCTTGCCTCTCCGCTTGTCAAGTTAGGGCTTGTCAGCGCCAGACATGTCACCACAAAAGCGGGTTTAGCTCAGTTGGGGTATGTTGTTCTGAATGCCCACATCCGAGATGCAAAATAACTAACCTTCACTGGCAGAGAGCGTCAGACTGAAGATCTGAAGGTCATGTGTTCGATCCACATAAACCGCAAGAACTTACTTTTTGATCGCACGCACTGCGGCTCGCGGGCCGAGTTGTGGTTGCGGAATGCCTCAGAGGCTGTTGACGCCAAAGGCGAGGGCCGAGTTGCTGGCCCACTCCACAAAAAAGGTCAATTCGAGGGACAAGTTGAGAAAACAGTGAATTCATAACCTCGCGCGAAGTCTGAAGCCCTTGGATCTGTGAATATGGGCATTGATGAAGCGAAATCATGGTACTCATCTCAACTACGCGAGCGGCTGATCACCGAAGCCTCGTTGGTGAGTCTGATTGTATCACTCCATGAAACATTTTTGCCACCCAATTACACGAAAAACATTTAAATTCATAAAGGCCTATGACGAGCAATCTAAGAGTCCATCTTTCCCCAGGCGCCTCCGCCCGGCGTATTAATCTGCATCCTCTCGCCGGGTCGCAAGCTCACGACTGCTTGGGAACCCAGGCTGATCTTGTCCAACTCGCCCTCGTCGTTCCACCGAAGCACAAAGTTTCTCCCCACGCTTCCCGGCTCGCCTCCTTCCATGCCGTAGGGCGGGAACACGCGCCTCTCGCTGAGGATACTGGACTTGAGCGGGATCCTTGCCTCGATCTCGCGAGTGATGCCGTCGCCTCCGCACCACTTGCCGCGGCCCCCCGTGCCCTTGTTGATCTCGTAGCGCCGAACCAGGACCTGCGTTCGCTTCTCGATGACTTCAGCGTCGGTGATGCGCGTGTTAGTAGAGTGGGCGTGGGTTGCGTGCTCTCCATTCCAGCCGGGCCCTGCTCCTGTGCCTCCGCCTATCGACTCGCCGTAGTTCCAGCCGGGCTCGATCTCGCCCGTCTTGGGGTTTCGCCCGCCCATTCCCCAGCCGAAGCTGCTCGCGCACCCCTGGAAGGCAGCCACAACCTTGAAAGCGCGCAGGATCAGGTCGATGACGCGCTGGCTGGCAATGGTGCTCCCGCAGATGGCAACGGACGGGGTCGGGTTGAGAATTGAGCCCTTTGGCACGCGAATGTCGATGGGCGAGAGACATCCCTCGTTCAGCGGGATTTCGAGGTCGATTAGACACCGGATGGTGTAGATGACGGCCGAGTGCGTGATGGAGATGGGGCAGTTGATGTTGCTCCAGGTCTGCGCCTCGGTTCCTGCAAAGTCGTAGACTGCCGACCCCGTGGCGGGATCAATTGTAATCTTCAACCTCAGCCGCGTTCCGTTGTCAAAGACGTCTTCGGCTTCAAGGCCGTTTGGGTGCTGCCGTGCGACCTTCTTCAGGTACTCGCGAACAGCAACTTCGGCGTTGGCCTGGATTCCCCTCATGTACTTGTGCACAATGGGAAGAGTGAACTCGTCGCACAGCCTCCGGAGAAGGGTGATGCCGCGCTGGTTGGCAGACGTCTGAGCCTTGAGATCAGATAGGTTGTCCTGGATTCGTCTCGTGGGACTGCAGCCAGGGAAGCTGCCCGCGCGGTTAAAAGCTTCGCGGACCTCGTCCTCGAGGAATTTACCATGGCTGACAATCTTCATCGATTTGACGTTGACGCCTTCTTCCCACAGCTCCGTCGAGTCCGGCATCATGGACGTAATTCCTTTACCACCTGCAAACGAGTTAGCTGGATTTCCCAGGCCGCGGGAATTGCGACGACGACTTGCCAATATCTGTGTGATGACCTCTGCTGGCTGTGTAAAAGGCAATCTCACCGTCAACAAAGACTGGCGTCACGACTGTAATGTCCGGAAGATGCGTGCCACCCCATTCTGGATGGTTGGTCATGAGCACGTCTCCAGGTTGCAGCTTTCCACGCCAATGCTTGTGTTGGGATTGAATGGCAAACTGCATGCTGCCAAGGTGAATGGGGATGTGCGGGGCATTGGCCACGAGCTGACCGTCTGGCGAGAAGATGGCACAAGAAAAGTCGAGTCTTTCCCTGATGCTTGTCGAGATGGAGGTGCGCTGGAGCGTGTTGCCCATCTGCTCTGCGATGGACATGAAGCGGTGCGCGAACACGGAGAGCAGGATCGGGTTGGAGGCCTCGTCGCTGGTTTCCTGGCTGACGGCGGCGTCGTTGACCTTTTCGATGACGACGTGGTTGGTGAGAATGTATGCGCGGAATCGGGGCTCGACAAAAATCGTCTGCGTCTTGTCGAGAATGAGAGCTGGGCCGTCAATTGCGGTGCCCACGGGTGTATCAGCAAGCAACTGAATGCTCGAGTCCCTCCATCCGCCATCCACGTATATATTTTGCTTCCTCTGTGCGGTGGCGATCGTTGGACTCTCCTTGACTCGGTTCAGTTCTTCTGTGGGCGGGACAGTTTTGCTAGCAACGCCCGCATTGCCAACGCCCCGAACCTGGATCGAGTCAATGACAATCCTACGACCCAGCACGAATGCGAACTCTCGCATGTGCTCTGATATAAAGGCAGCGCCATAATCCTCATCAGAAGGCTTAGAAATGGCCAAGTTGGTGTCCGTGCCAAAGTATCGGAGGCTCAGAGACTCGTCAAATTGGAGCGAATCTTCGCTCGCGCCCTGCGCAACAAGTTCTGCTCGCACAGCCTCCTTTAAAACATCAATTCGCTCACGGATTCGGGGCAGGTCTTCCATTTTGAAGTCTCCAGAATACGGTTCAGCAGCCTCTTGCTGGAGCTGAGACTGGGAGATGCCGTAGGCCGAGAGAAGGGAGGACCACTTGTGAATCAGGATGCGGTTGATGCCCAGCTTTTCAGCAATTGAGCAGGCGTGTTCTATACATATTAGCTTGGACTGATCTACAAGGGGGCCGGGGGGTATACATACGGCCACCGGCTCCTCCAAAGCTGACTAGATTGTGCTTTTCAGGGGCGTAGCCTCTGGCCTCTGCGTTCAAGTTAGAAACAATTCTTAAAAAAGACAAGCGGCTGTCCTACCAGTTGCGTTTCTGATTGGGCGACTCATTGTTTCATTCGCAACGTTTAGGAAACCAAGAGCAACCTCCTCGGGAGTAAGGCTTTGCGAGGTTTGGGCGTTGAAATCGTCTGTAATCTCGCGGAACTTTTGCTTGACAACCTCCGTATCCAACGGTTCACTGGCATTCTTGCCAAAAATAGCAGGGAATGAGGACAAATCCAGTCTTCCGAGGAAAAGGTTTGCATCCGTCACTGTCAGTGGTCCGCCCTTTCGATAACTCGCAGGTCCTGGGAATGCGCCGGCACTCTCGGGACCGACGACCAAGAGACCGTTTCGTGCAAAGAGAATGGAACCACCACCGGCAGCAACGGTCTGGATGTTCAGCATGGGGACCGTGATGGTCCTGTCGGCGATGCGCGTCTCAGTGAGATAGTCATACTTTCCATCGAAACGACAGATATCGGTGCTGGTTCCTCCCATGTCGAATCCAATAAGAGCTGTGCCTTCTTCATCGTCGTAGCAGGACTTGGCGATGCCGACCACTCCGCCGGCGGGACCGCTGAGAAGTGCTTCGTTGCCGCTGAATTTTTGGGACTGTTTCAGGCCGCCATCTGAGCACATGAACTCAACTCTTCTTGGCAGTTCTCTAAATCCCGACTCGAAGTTCTCGACGTAGCGACGAATTACGGGATAGAGATAGGCCTCGGAGCAGGCAGAAGTGCTTCGCCGAAGGAATTTGATGGTCGGGCTGGTCTGGCTGGAGGTGGTAATGTATTTGAACCCAGCCTCTCTCGCGAGGGCTGCAACCTCATTTTCGTGGTCTGGGTAAATGTACGAGTGCATAAAAGAGATGGCGACAGACTCGTATCCATCGTCGCGGAGGGACTGGAGCTGGGCGCGGACCTGTTCCGGGTCAATCTTCTTGAGAATGCGAACAATTTCTCCGCTCTTGCTACGGAGCAGGTCAGGGTCTGTGATTTCAGCTTCCTTGTTCATGGGAAACGGGTTCAGGTCATAGTCCTCGACCGTGATGCGCTCATCGACTTCAATTACACGCTGGTGGAGGGCCTTGGCCTTTTCCACTTTGAGAGCAAAGATCTTGGGGCGGGTCTGGTCGCCAATAACGCAAACATCTTTAAATCCTATGTAATTGTTAGCCAAACTTCAAAAGTTGTAGGAATGCGCATACCTTTGGTAGTGACAAAGGCAAACCTTTCGCCCTTGTGCTCAAGGAGGGCATTTGTAGCGATTGTTGTGCCGATTCGACACGAGGCTAGGAGGGTGTTAGTAATGAGCAGGATGTTGTGCGTGGAAACTGGTCGTACCAACTCGAGAAGCATCCAACTTTTCCTCGGTGGGAATATCGCGAGCTTCAACTTGGCTTAAAACTCGTCTAATTGCCTCGGTCGGAGCATCGGTATAGTTGCTAGGATCCTCCGACAAGAGCTTGAAGATGATGTCTTCTTGGCCTTGCACCGTGGCAATCACATCGCAAAAGGTTCCACCACGGTCAATGGAGATGTTGATATCCGGAGCCGGCTTGGTGCCTTCAAGCCCATTCTCCGTAGAAGAAGCCATGGTGATGGTGTGTTCAAATTTGGCCTGGCATACAAAGGAAATGGCTAGGCATGGCGAACCAATATATATCACGACGGCAGTCCAAATGTCGCGCCGACGTCCAGCTCCGGTGGACGGAAGCTTGTAAGAGATGGCCAAATTTCCTATCAAGGAAGGTAAGCTAATACAGGATTGGAAGTTTTGCTCGTGGTTGCAGCTGGTGCAAGCACGTCATCCTGGGTCGCTGATAAGGCTGCGGCTTCCCCTCATCTTGTTCGCTCAATCATGGCCGAAAACATGAGCAGTGGGCCGTGGCCCAGAAGGGAAATGTACGCTAAAAAGAATTACTGGAAGGAGGAATTCTCTTGGTCCACAGCAGCTAATCCAACTTGTCGCGCAATCGCTGGGTCTCTGGCACAATTGAGAGGTGCCAGTTAGTCTAAGTGTTTTGAGCAGTTGGAAAATATCGTTTTCCTCTTCATAACAAGATTATCATGTAGTTCACTGTCAGCAGGCCTTGAACAGATATGGCTTCTCGCGGCAGAAAATCCCCTACAACTGGGAGCCCATTCTTTTTGGCTGCACCATTTAGCGGCTAGAATAGAGGGCTTAGGTAAACGATAGCAGCCTGTGTACAGGTGGCAGGAACCTGGGCTGCGGGGTCTCGTGGGCTATAATAAGCCATGGATCCCCCCCGTTTGCCAAGTGGGCCGCCCCTCCACACCACGCTTTTGCCGCCTAAAATTTTTTCTGCAAAACAGGGCTGCGCCAACGCCGGCTTATATGAAAAATTTGCACACCACAACCTCAACAAACAATTAAGAGATTGAGCCCGGTTAGCTCAATCGGTAGAGCGTGAGACTCTTACGAGTACGCGATCTCAAGGTTGCGGGTTCGACCCCCGCATCGGGCTATTCCTATACAAACTATTCTTTTTTAGCATCTTCAGACTGCATTTCTTCTTTTTGCTGTCGTCCCCCAAACGGGCAACCTGTGGCTGTGCTGCCAGTTTTGTTTTCCTCCTTTTGACATTCCCAGTGTGTTAATTGGTATGCCTAATATGTAAACATGATTCGTAGCTAAATAGACAAGAAGAGGTTCAGTGGCTCGCCCCAAACTTGTGTAGCTTACACGGCTGTGATCGTTGTCGTTGCACACTTGTGAGATCATGCTGTTATCACCAAAGGCGATGTCTGATTGGCAACCTAAATTGAACGGATACAGCAATTTTGACTGGACACACATTAATTGAGCAGAGTAAAAAAAAAGAATCATGATCCAACCGCAGCAACACTAACGGCGTTGCTGTAGTCCCTCTCTGTCTCCATGGCCATTGTCAAGTGCCGGAGCTGGATTCTCCACCTGCGACCGCTGTCAGTCATGCATTTGCGTCAGATTCATCCGCTGCAATTGGGCGGCGTCAGTGGACCAGTCCGCTAGAGAGCCCCGATATCCGCTATAGAATCCGCTGGGCCCACCCTGGCTGGTTTGCGGCACGCCGTTACAACGTTATCTCACTTGTCATTCCGCAACCCGCCGCCAGTTATTTCTTGCAATTGAGCTCATGGATACGATCCAAATCCATAGCCCAGCATTGCCGACTAATGCATAGTCTAGAGCGTCTTTCACAGCTTCTAATTGGTATGCATGATGAAGTCTCACATGAGCCGTTTCCGTGTTCCGCTTCCTTCCAAGAAACCCTCAATACGAGCACCAACCTCCGCAACCCGGATCGCAGGGCAAAATGCCAGCCCAAGTTCTAACGCAGATAGCCAATCGAGTCGCCTAGAATGGTCAGGCGATAGACCGTCGCTCGAATGCACTAACTGCGGCGGGACCAAGTTGCGTCCCCTTTCGTCACACACAACAGCTCTACAAGCACGATTGGCCTGGGTGGAGAGCATAGTCAACAAGTCCGGGCTACTAAATGAGGGTCAGAATATCGAGCAGATCCCTACAGGGACCGACATCTCAGGTCTTGCTGGCGCATCGTCACCAAGCTTGGCCCATGCTGCAAGGCTGTCCTCAACTAAAACAAATAGCAATACGGCATTGGCTGGCGCGCATGAAGATTCGCCTAATCAGGAGACGCGGGAAGTGCAAAATGACGAACCTCGATCTAAAAGGCGGCGCCTTAGCACATCACCGGATCAAATTGGGTCAGAGGACACTCTCGTCACAGCCAGAGCCCAGACTCCATCACATCCCAAGCCCGATGTTTACTCCTTGGTGGACGCTTACTTCCGAAACGTCAACCAAACCTATCCGTTCATTCATAGAGAGAGAGCGATTGCTACCTTGCAAAAGAAGGACAAGTCCATTTTCGCATTGGATTTGCATGATGCTGATGCCACAATCGCGTATCTGGTCATTGCTATTGGATACGCCTCGCTCCAACGGACAGAACAAGGCCAACCAAGCCCCAACGCGGTTTTCTCAATAACCTACAAGGAAATCCTTGCAGAATACTTGACCCAGGAAACCATTTCTGCTATTCAAATCCTGCTTCTGTTGTCCATTTACTCCCAGTTTGATCCAAACGGATGCACCGCATGGCCCATGGTCGACATGCTCGCGCGAAAGGCCGTCCGCATTGGATTAACTCGACGTGACACGGCCGAACAAGGATGCCTGCCAGAAGAAGCTGAACGGCGGCGTCGCTTGTTCTGGAGCATATACGTATGGGACCGCATCGTGGCCATGTCCACGGGCGTCCCCGCAGCCCTGAACGACATCAACATGGACATGCCGCTCCCGGGGATAACCGTTGGCGAATTCGCATCTGCCAACCGCCTCGAGCACACCTCAGTCCTGCAAGTATCGCGCCAAATCATACAGCTCCGGATCCTGGAAGACAGGGTCCTCCATGAGATCCACCTGCGAGACGACAAGAACACGAGAAACCTCACGCAAGCCGACCGCCGCGGGATAGTGAGCGAGGTGCGGACCGAGATTGAGAACTGGTACAGCAACGGGTGTCTTCTGAACTCGACGGGGCCGGACGAGGCCATGGTGCACATTCGCATCTCGTGGCTGTCGGCGCGGTACTACAACCTCCTGCTGCTGCTCTACTACCCGTCGCACTTCAGCCCGGCCGGCTCCCTCGTTTCCCGGGCCGAGCTCGTGTCCCTTGCGCAGAAGCACGTCCAGGCCACCGCGGTCCGCTGGCAGCAGCAGCACCTCCCGCTGAACCAGCTGACGCTCTGCCGCCTGTTCCCCGTGTGCATCATCTTCTTGCACTGCTTCCGCTCCCACCGCGAAGAGGACGGGGGCTTCCCGGCGGGGGACGAGGTCGCCATCTGCGCAGACATCATGGCTGCCTTCCCCGAGAGCTGGAAGCTGGCCCACAAGAGCGCCGCCGTCATGGGCCAGCTGGCATCGCTGATCAAGGCATCCGCCGCTCGTGACTCGGCCGCGCCCTTCTCCGTGTCGCCGCAGCAGTCGTTGAGCGAGGCGGACAGCGCTTGGCTCTACGCCATCAGGGTGAATCTAATAGAGCTTGCGCAGCAAATAATGGGAAAGGGCAGCACGTTTGCCCGCTGGGATCATATAGTACAAGAACGAGAAACGGAAATTTCCAACTCAGCCTCGAAGCCTACTTCTTTGGTGGGAATCGACTCAATAGCTCGGCCAGGCGTATGCGAAGGTCAAAGTCACGAACAGCAAACCAGCTCAAGCACTGCAACTAATCAGCTTGAGTTGCCCACTGGGGGTATGTATGTATATCCTAACGGAATATCTATTTTAGACTTTTCTTGAATATCAGGTATTGGCTGTTTAAACGCCCATGCTCCCAGACACCTTTTGATAACATCGAACCCGCTCGTTTTCCCATGTAGGGGAGGGCCGAAATGCACACAATTCATACACTTGACTTTTCTGCCGTTTATGCTGCTTGAGCACCCTTCTTCTTCCTCGCCACTTCAGACTTCCAGGCGTCTTCAAACAGAGTTGGCTTCTGGCGCAGCTTGTCTGGCTGAATGCCCAGTCGTCGCACCACCTGGAATGCGCCAGTGCCGACAGTCATGGTTTGCCCCATGATGATACCCTCACTGACACCCTCAATCTTGTCACCCTTCATGCCCGCTGCCGCTGCGAACAAGTGATCGGGTGTCTTCTCAAATGAAGCCAGATGCAACACGCTGTCTCTCATCTTTGATAGACCGAATCGCGTAATACCGAGAACTTCTCCCTTGAACGTCATCACATCGGCGAGAAGCTCCATGTGTCTAAAGTCAATCCCCATGTATCCCATGACTTCGTTGATTTCATTTGCAATTGTCGTTCGGGCTGCCTCGATTCCAAGAACGTCGTTGCATTCCATCACGCTATTTGACCTAGCCTTGGTGCCAATCACACCCTCGGTCGTCATGCATGCTCTCAAACCGTAGCCTTCCACCAAAACCCGGTGAGTGTTCTCCTCGGACGTCTCAATGAGAGCACGTGTGGCCTCTGGGTAACCGGAGATTGGTACAGTCGGAAGGACCCGGTGGAGGAAATTGGCACGGAGCAATAAATCGCCGGATTCTTCGGCAGATTTCTTTGTAGCTCTGCTAGTAGTAGTCTCAGTGATATCTCTCACACGGACAACAATTTGGTCTCCGTTGATTTCAATATCCTGAGGCTGGATCTTGAACTTCTTTTGCATGCAAATAGCCTGGGCAATGTCCGTGAGAGTGATACCCAGGTGCATATTAGCCAAGGCGTTTGTGTCAATTTGCAAGACAACATTACTGTGTTGCATACGCCACTCATCCTCGACAAAGCTGAGAACATCGGAAATATACGCCTTCTCAATGCGAGCCTTGACGACCTTGGCAGCCTCAATCTGCTCGTTGTTGAGCAATGGGCAGGTGATGACAGGGGTACTGATCAGCTTGGATGCGTTGATAATCTCCTTGATACGCGGCACACCCTGTGTGATACTCATACCAGCGACACCGGCGAAATGGAAAGTCTTGAGGGTCATCTGAGTTCCAGGTTCTCCAATGGATTGGGCTCCAATGGCTCCAACTGAGTGGCCCGGTTCCACATGAGCCTTCTTGTACTTTTCAAGAGTGTATCGAATAAATCGTCTCAAAGTTGTCGCTGATGCCTTGGCTGTTCGGTCGGCGTGGTCTTGGCCAATCGACTTCTCCAAGTGGTCCCCTTCAATGCCGGCGAGCTTTCGGATCTTCTCCATTCGTTCGGCCAAGCCGTAAACATAGTCTTCAATCTCTTTCAAGAACTTTCGGGCGCCTTCGTGCTCGTCGATTGAGTAATCGCTCTTATCCTCATAATCGATTGATTCGCCGTGTACCAAGCCCTTGCGTGGGAACTTCTTGCGCTCGGTGTCGAGCATCGAATCACAGAAAGCCCTCACTTCGTTCGGGGTCAACGAAGGCTCTTCGTTATCCCAAGTAAGATTTTCGGCATGCGTCCACGTTCGCTGGAAGTTGACCGGGCCGCTAGATCCTTCCATGTCCAAGGGATCGAGATTGTCGGCACCGTATTGGAATTGAACAACAGTGCCACCAGAGGTTCGAACTGTGTAATCATATTGAGTAGACAAATCTTCCAAAGATTTCATCAATCTTCGTGACATGTAACCAGTCTCGGCAGTCTTGACAGCTGTATCGACCAGACCTTCTCGGCCAGAGATGGCGTGGAACAAGAATTCAGTGGGGAAAAGACCAGTATAGAAACTATTCTTCACGAAACCCTTCGAAGGGGGTTGACGTGCATTTTTATGGAAGTGTGGCAAACTTCGGTCCTGGAATCCATCCGGAACTCGCTGGCCACCGATAATCTGCTGCCCAACCAGAGCAACCATCTGAGCGACGTTAATATCTGAACCCTTGGAGCCGGATCGAGCCATGATGAGCGGGGCGTTGTTTCGGCTAAGCGTGTCCACACAGTATTCACCGGCCTGCTGTCGGACCTTACTGAGGATACCGGAGATGGAGTTTTCCAAAGTCTGTTCCATATTGCATCCTGGTGCCTTTTCAAGCTTGCCTTGCTTAAACTTCTCAATCAATTCATCAGACTTTTGGTATGCACTTGCGACCAGACGCTCCTTTTCAGCAGTCAAAGCTTCAGAAGGGAAAACATCACCCACACCAATGGAGAAGCCTCGGTTGGTGAGAGATCTGGCGCAAAATCTAGCCAGTCGGTTCATGACCTTAACAGTTTCGTCGGGACCAAAATCACGGAGAAGGACATAGAAAACCGAATCCTTCTTTCCTGCTCCGACAGTGCTCTTATCCATCAGACCACAAATGACTTCGGAATTTCGAATGACAAGCCAAGCATCCTCAGCGCTCATGTCGGGGTGTACACCTGCTCGTGATTTGTACGTCTTGCATTTGGCGTCCAAGTTGATCTTCACTGGGGACTTTTTGTTTGGTCGGATCATGATGCTAAATAGTTGCTTGCCCGTCCATAGCGCCGTTGGTGCAACAATAGCGGGCGGTGGAAGGTCCAGGGGAACATCAACTTCCAACATGTGCATGCAAAGATAAGTAAATGTCTTGCGATCAAAAAACTTATCTTTGCTGCTAAATAGGTATGCAGCTGTGATGAAATCCTGGGTTGCTGCGATAATAGGCTCACCATTCTTTGGGGTCGAAAGGTTGTGTTTCACTCCCATCAAGTTAATAGCTTCGGCACGCGCTTCTTCAGTCTGTGGTACATGAAGATTCATCTCATCTCCATCGAAATCAGCATTGTAAGGGTTACAAACACATTCGTTGAGTCTGAATGTTCTCCACGGGCGAACTTTGGCAAGATGGCTCATGATACTAAGTCTGTGAAGAGAAGGCTGGCGGTTGAAGAGAACGATATCACCATCTTCGAGGTGACGCTCCACAATATCTCCAAATTGAAGGTCGCGAGCGATCATATCCCTGTTGCCAAATTTGAGATCCTGCTTGTATTCGCCATCATCCTTTTTGACAATGAGTGTATTGGCACCGGGCCATACTTTGGGGCCGTTTCTGATGCACTGGCGCAATTTCTCAATATTATGTCGCTGGGCTCTTTCTGGGTAGGTGAGGTTCTTGGCAACAAGTTGAGGAACAGCAACCTGGTCGACACCCAAGTTAGGGTCAGGGGAAATAACAGTGCGACCAGAGAAATCCACGCGCTTTCCAGAAAGATTACCACGGAATCGACCCTGTTTGCCCTTGAGACGTTGGCAGAATCCCCTTGTGCTCTTTCCGAAGCCAGGTTGCTGGAGACCGGGCACGTCGCTGTTGACATACATGGCAATCTGAGTCTGAAGATATTCCCACTGTTCCATAATTGTCTGGATCGAAGAACCCTTCTGCAGGGCTGAGCGAATCATGCCACTAACCCACACAATATCGGCGAGTTTTGTCGTAATGTCATCTTCGTTACTGGCATTATCTTGCGCAATTGAAGGTCGGATGCATACTGGTGGGGCCGGGACGAATTGCCAAATGAACATCTCAGGTCTTCCCTCGGCCGGATCCAGTCCAAGAAGTTCGCAGTCTGAGGGGCTGATGGTCTTGAAAAGGTTGAGGACGCGCAAGGGATTCAGGTCTTCCATGGCCTTGCGTAGATGTTTGTTGAGCTCAGGGTTTTCACGGCTAGCCTCGATAAAGGACGCATCGAACTTGACTTTGCTCTCGGGGGGCACCTTCTTGGCGGACGTAGACTTGTTGTAAAAAGAAAATTTATCATGGACGAGCTTTAGGACACCGATTTTGCGAATTTGGCCGTTAACAGCGCCACAGTATTGACAATGCCTCACTTTGCGACATTGTTCGTTGATCCTCTTGCAAATCTGAGTGCGGCGCAAATTATCTAGGTGTGGTCGTCGAAGTTCTTTTAAGTAACTTTGTCGATCAGGCTCCTCGAGTAGGACATGGCCGCAGTCCTGTCGCGCACGTTAGAACAAACCAGACCCACATAGGGAGCTGCGTAATTGTACATACCTTGCAGATTTCTTGCAATATGGACATGATGAAGCGCAAGTATCCGACATGAAAGGCCGGCAATGGTAGCCTGACATAGCCAAAGTGGCCATGACAATTCTTTAACGGTTCCTGGCATGTGGCACAAGGCGCCATTTTGCTGGATGTACCCTTGAAGAGGTTCTGCATTAGCACTCCAGAAACTCTTTTTGAACGATTGTCAATGGAAATAGCTTACCAGCTGTGAATCAAGGGGTCCATGGGCGTAAGGAGCGCGGTTATTCTCGATGTTGTAGAGCAGTCTGTTGGAAACCTCCACCACGGCTTGATTTGCGATATCTTGGTTGGACCTAAGCAGCAGGAGAAAAAAGCAGTTGTTAGTACGCTTACGCGGGGCGATGCGATGCGACCGGTGGTGAGGGGGAGCGCTTACTGGATGCCAAATTTGATACCACGAAACCGTTTCGGCAGCTTGTCAACAAGCTGCTGCTTGACGGGACTATCAGTTGAATCTATCATGGCTGCCTGCGTCGCAAATCTCGATTGAAGAGGGAGGCGGGGCAACAAGGCCCAAGGAGAGATTCAAAGAGGCTGGCAGTCCAGCAGCGAGGAAACGATGGCCGAGACGCAATTCGTAAAGGTGAGTCAAACGGAATGAGTCTTGCAAAGTTCCGCGAAATTTTGCAGGCCTAGGCGCATCTGCGTCGTGCCCCGCCATCCTAATTCACAATCGCCGAGCTCCACGGCCACTTTTGGGCGGTCTGGGGTGGCAGGAATCAATGGCAGAATGCGTCGGCGCGGAAAATCCAAGAACCGAAGGCATCCAGCCCCCGCCAACCCACCAGCTCGATCAAGATGGCACGGATCCTTTGGTCTCCCTTGCATGCTAGTTATGCTGTAACTTGCCCGCCGTCAACCACTCGAACCGCCCCCAAAAGCAAGACCATGTGCTGAGCTGTCGATCCACCTAATGATGATCAAAACAACTCAATTCCCTCACATGGGGATGTGCAAGATTTCCACCCCGACATGTGAACCTGGGCTGTTCATTGCCGGTGTGATGTAACCATTCACCAAGGCTACTTCCCGCACACCTGGGGGCCGGGGAACAAGAAACGAGACATGCGGCGGCAAGAAATCAGGAACGGACGGACACGCAAGCTCAGGTGGCTGTCTTGTTTTTTCTGCAGCTGTAGACTCGCACGCCAGGGATACGAAGGTGGGAGGGAGGCGGGTTGGTGGGGTACTTATCGATGGGTAGGGAAACCTGGAGTTGTGCTGCAGCACCACACATGACATCAGCCCAGTGCTTGTGCTCTTTGGCCATCGCCCCATCAACGGTCTGCCGGTCCGTCCCCAGTCCTGGACAGCTGCCGACTCGCCAACCAACAGCCTCTCGGAACGGCATGGAGCTAAAAAATTTGGCGTCGGCCGGTTGGGGCCCCGACCTCAGATGCGCTGCAAGCGAAGAAGCAAAAATAACACAAGACGCGTAAAGACACGAAATCCCATCAAGGTCGATCAGGTACATGCTCCCTGCTTAAGGCGGCTGATCGGGATGTCACTTCCTGCCCCCAGTGCTCCGAGTCAAGCCGGACGAATTGAGAAGCGAAATCGCCGGATCCCTGTTTATCCAAGACCCAGGCTCCATGGAGAAGAGCTGGGGTCCATGACGTGGGCTTCTCGCCCGCCTCGCGGCTCTCACCATTGGGCGCCCACACTACGTATGCAGGCCTACACACTTGCAGGGCAAAGCCACCTTCTTTGTAGCTTAGGTTCCAGGTCCCTCCTGCGGCCGTCCCTCTTTGGGAGGCGGTAAGGGATTGCCAACCGGGCTGCAGCCTCTAACTACTTGTTTGCTTCCCATCCTGTTTTTTCTGCCCTTGGATTTCCGTCATAGCTCCCGCGCTCCTACATCAATCAGTTCCTCGGCCCTCTCTACTCACCAGCCCAAGCCATTGAGCCACCACCAGTAACCAAACATCCCCTGCTGTTTTGTTCAATATCTGCCCTTCAGCCATAACATTGATTTCTCTTGAATGACGACCGAGCAATATCTCGCTGTCGCTATCGCTTAGCGAATGTATACGTCCTAACTCGGCCTTCAACGCTAGCGAGAGCGCACAAAAATCAGGATGGATCGACAACCAGCACTTACAAGCCCCAAAAGTCCCAAATTTCAAATCCCAAAACCCGCAAGAAGAAAACTTCAAAAATGCGACCCGAAGCTCAAGGGCTCCAAGGCCAAACGTGGATCTGCCGACTCAACAGCCAGTCGCAAAACCGATGCATCAACACCTCTACCATCGCCTCGCCCAGTCCAAAACGGCGCTCCAGATTTAAGTGATTCGAAATGGAGCCATTACCTACGGCCCAAAACTGTTGTCAGCCCAGCGTCTCCCGAGCCCGAGCCCAGGCCAATGTTCAAAGCGCCAAAGCAACAAGTGCAACGTACCATTCCTGAATTCTCCCACCTCACCATCCATGACCCATCTGCCCGACCATCACTCGATAGCAGTTCAATGCCATCGCCAGCCTCCAGCGCATCGACAAGCTCAACCATGCGCCGCCAGGCCAGGACTCCTGTTTTTAGAATTGGGCAACTGGAGGAGAAGCCTTGGTTCGGAAGAGACTTGGAGACGGCAGAGAAAACTTCGAGTGTCGATTTGATCGCCGAGCAGTACCACGCACTGCTAGAGTCGCGGGATGCTGCAGAAGCAGGCTCCATATACGAGGATTCTCAGACACAGACAGAACCATGGCAAAACATTCTCGATGTACGATTCAGTTCCATGTTGCACCCCACACAGGCAAACCCCGAACCGACTTCTCGACCTCATTTGGAATCTCTAAAGCTCAGTCCAGCTGTTCAAACGACGTTCTACCATGAGGATCATGAGAGCTATTATCAAGGAGAAGAGATGATGGGCTTTGAAGAGGATGTCATTTACTTCAAACCCATATCCTTCTCCAACGAGCCTTCGCCCGAGCCCTCCATAAGACTCTCTCAACAATACTCAGATTTTCCTACAGCCAAACGGCCAGCCTCCAAGGACAACCTCAGCTTGCAGTTATGCCTTGAACTCCTCACGCGAGAACTCGGAGCCGCCACGGCGG
Organism: Calonectria leucothoes; assembly: GCA_002179835.1. Taxonomy (NCBI): domain Eukaryota; kingdom Fungi; phylum Ascomycota; class Sordariomycetes; order Hypocreales; family Nectriaceae; genus Calonectria; species Calonectria leucothoes. The sequence goes on from NAJI01000005.1 coordinate 30,395, forward strand.
ACAGGCCACTTCGGAATGGTCATGATAATGCCGCGCTTCAGATCTGGGTCATGATTGAAGCCTACGAACGACTACGAGATCAAGTTATGAAGATGGGGATGGGGAACCCCGAGTTTGAAAAGGTTGGCCACATGTTTGATTCATGGCTGGGTGCGCTATATGCCATCCATCGATCCATGACAGGCGGCGCAGTGCCCAAAGAGAGCGAGTACCTGGGGCTGGAGGAAGAGGTGGACTAGATTGAAAGAAGGACATTTACACTTAGCGAATTTACCGCGGGGCAACCCATCAGGATTTATGAACGGATAACGGATTGGCGTTTGGGAGCATGTCGGCAGACACGCAAGGTTGGGCGATGCAAATGGCATCGTGTATCATAGCAGCGAGGCTTTAATCGAGCCGCGAATAAAATATTGTTAATCAGCACGCGCGGGTGGCCTCCCGGACGACAGGGTTCATGTGATGAGCAACAAGCATCAGCACGCCGGTATTGGGCAACTGGTGAGCCACCCTCGTCACAATCCCCGCACCCGAGGTGGTTTCGCAGAGATCAACAATGCACGTGAGTTGGCAGAGGTACATGGAGGACTCGGAGTCCTAGTGAGCGACGCGAGGGCTCGGGTCGCTTGAGGGGATTTTGGGCAGTTTTGAGCAGGGAAGCCATGTTGACGGCAAGAACCGATGATGCCACGAACGGAAGAGGTGATGTTGAGTCAAGGTGATGGGGCCGTGTCCCGAACTGGACAATAGACTGGAGCTCGGGTGGATTAGAGCGCTGGAGCGTGCACCGCAGTGTGGAGGTGCCCAAGACCCCGCTAAGAGCTTCCCTGCATCATGGCAAGGCCCCAAAGTTCACGCTCTCAACCATGAGTCCCGCGACGTGCCTGTCCTAGAATCAGCACCAGGACCGCGGCAACCCGACCCTTGCAGAGGCACCAGGCTCAATTCCACCAGGCCGCCAAGCATCGCCATCATGGACGACGATTACGGCGCCGACGACGACCTCCTGGCCGCCATGGCCGCCGTCGAACAGACTCCCGCGGTGCGTCCCCGAGTGCAGCAACCGACGCCGCAAAAGATCCAACAGCCAACTCCCCAGCGGCTCGACAAGGCGCCTCCGTCCAATACGTCGGGCAGCAAGGTCGTCCAGCCGACGCCTCAGGCCTTGCCGCAGAAGGGATCCGGCTCGGGGTCAACGATTCTCGTGTCGCCGCGCCAGCGAGGAAACCCAGTGCTAACCAGCATCCGGACTACGGCTTGGGAATACAGCGACATCCCAGCAGACTATGTGCTCGGCCTGGGTACATGTGCTCTGTTTCTCAGGTGAATCAGCGCGCCGACACCGAGAGTACCACGATACTCTAACCGAGCAATGCTGACTCTGTTTCGACAGTCTCAAGTACCACCGCCTTCATCCCGAATACATCTACACGCGCATCCGGAACCTGCAAGGCAAATATAACCTGCGCCTCGTTCTCACCATGGTCGACATCCCAAACCACGAAACCTGTATCAAAGAGCTCTCCCACACATCCCTCATCAACAACGTGACTGTGATCCTGTGCTGGTCGTCCGCCGAGGCCGCCCGATACCTTGAGCTGTACAAGAGCTATGAGCACGCCAGCTTCGGTGCCATCCGCGGACAGCAGCCCTCCAACTACGGCGAGAGGCTGGTGGAGTTTGTCACGGTGCCACGCAGTCTCAACAAGTCAGACGCCGTCGCTATTGTGAGCAACTTTGGCAGCTTAAAAAATGCCATCAACGCCGATGCGGAGCAGCTCAGCATGCTGAATGGCTGGGGTGGCATCAAAGTTAAGAGATGGACATCGGCCGTAGGAGAGCCGTTCCGAGTAAACAAGGCTGGCAAGAAGACAGCAAAGCCATCCAGCCGTACTGCGGTATTGGATGCAGCAAAACCAATATCGTAGGTGCCACTTAGAGATATGCCATCCACTAGTCAGTCATCACGGGGTCTCCCAGCATCAGGAGCGCCACCGGTAGCGGGCCCAAGCACATCCGCGGGCGGGCAGTTTCAGTTCATGGACAACACAGATGATGAAGACGATGAAGAGGCGATGCTTGCGGCAGCAATCGAAGAGTCGAAGAAAACGGCGGAAGCAGAGGCAGCCAAAAAGGCTAGCCAAGCCTCCAAGGATGATGAGTTGAGTGAAGGGGTCGCTGCGGCTCTCGCAAGACTTCGAGAGAATGCCGGGTGAGATGGTGAGTGATTGAGATGATGGCAGCGCCTTCTCTCACGTTCATTATCCTACATCATATTCCCATCCGCACTCGATGCCACTGAGAACAGGCGCTACAGTGCCATGCGGAGTTCTCTCTGCCCTCTTCCGCCATTTCACTGGCCCCCGGTTTGAGAGCAAAGCGCTGTTATTCTGGAGGGGTGAGGATATCCGCCAAAAACAGCTTACGAATCCCATGAGCAAAAGTTCCGCGCCAGTCGGATTAGCGATGGCCGGTGAAGACAGAATGGTCGTGCATCCCAGTGCACAATTGCGACATCACTTGGCTTGGATCACCTCGGCATATGATATGCCAAATTAGCGCTGGCTAGGAGTGGATCAAATGTCGTGTCTTCATTGCCAATGGTCAATTGAGCTATGAGACTATCAAGTTTAATTGACTATTTCCTCTTATAAAGAGTCCAACGTTTTCCCCTGAAGAGGACTCAATTAGCAATAGACGCAAGTGTAGAACATTCCAAGTAAATACAAATATATTTCTCATGCCAGAATTGCTCCACCCACGACCCTCATCCTTATCATTTAGCATTAGGTAGTCTCTTGCATCAGTCTTCGTTACTAAATGGCCCAAGTTTAATACATAGCTTAGGGTCAAGTTCATCTACAAGGTTGTATAAAATCTGCCCGTGATTCAGAAAACACCAACGACACATAAATACACGTTTCAAACGTTGGTCTCCAAATTCGATCGTCATTATAGATGTACAACTCCTCTGTTTGTTTATCTTTATTTTATTTTATTTTTCTGATGAAATTCCTCACTGCCATTTCTTGTTCCCTACACGCATGCCACGAGTGTCAACCCTTGTGTTGAAACGGACTATGCACTCGCAGATGAATGAGTCTTTTCCCAAGCTCGATTTTTATTTCCGCCGGTACTAACCCTACCTAATTAAAGGTTCTCGTGGGCATTAGCATCCACATTTTCTCTCTCATACTTTGGTAGTCTTGGTATTACTTACTCGTGCACTCTACCATGTGACATGCTTCAACAATATAGATCCCCCCTTTGGAATTACCTTTCAGCGACGGACATGGCAGTAAACCCACAAGTGTCAATGTGGAGTTTTATAGAAATGAAATAAAAAGAGTACTCCAGACCATTTAATCAAATATTTTATCACTCGTGCAGTGTTCCAATCGTAAGAGTAAATGGGCGCGATCTAGTCCACGCGCCGGGACTTACCCTAGAGCAGGCGCATGAAAGGCTCAACTCTGGACTTGAGGCCAGAGCTGGTCATCCTATTGAGTCATGACCGCACGTCGGGTAAACCTGTTATAGTTGACAAATGTTTTTATTTATTTATTTGTATAAATCGAGTGGTACTGGCTTGCAGATGAAGACGATCCATTAAAAATCATGAGTTGAGAAAAACCTCGGCATTGTACACGAGGAACCCGGCCCGATCCGCCACAGCCATGTCTCATACAATTCGGCCTCCCACGCACCTAGGAACCGCCGTCACGCTTGGCGTATTCTTCCTCCATGGCCTCCTCGTACAGGCGGTCGGCCTCCAACTCTTCCTCCGTCTTGGGCCGCGTCACGCCAGCGCCGGTGTTTGCGCCGGCTCCGGTAGCCACAGCGCCTCCGGCAGCGGGGGTGTTGGTTTGAGCCTGCTGCTGCTCTTGCTGGTTCTGGTCCTGGTCGGACGAGTAGGCTGGGCGACCCATGGTTGTAATTTCAGCGTTCCGCAAAGGCAGAAAAAGATAAAAAATGTAGATGCTCCAGAGAGGCTTGGCCTTCGTATCAAATGGGTTGTTGGGATGAATGAGAGGGGGAGACCAAGATTTCATTGAGTGGTGGTGGTGCAAAGCCGTCTTATACCGCAGCTGTGGCGAGTGCGATACGTCACTTCCCCGCCAAATGTGGCTGAAGCAGCCAGTCCTTTGGTAGGAGGTAACCCATCATGGCTCAACCGGCTTCGACATGAGACACCAACGTCACTGCACGACTAGATGGAAGCCGCGAGAATCTAGCGAATAGCGGGGACCCGCGAGAATGCAAGGGATATGCTGGGAAAACAACAAAACAGAGTCTTGAGCAGCCTGCATGTGTGATTGCGGACCGCTCTGAGACATAGCATGCCACTCTCGTGTGACTTGGTCCCCTGTCAGCAATCATGTCCTACTTGGCAGTCGCCGCACATGGTATTTCTCACGCAAAGACAATCCTTGGCATTTCTTACATGGCTATTATAAGGGGGAGACACTGTCCCTCGTCTTATTCATATCTTTAAAATCTAGATTTGACTACACTGGTCATCTCGAGAGAAAAACATGGTACAACCAGAATAATAAAAGACCGAAACGACCTGGCCAGCTCCAAGATAAAACTCCCTTGATAAAAAAAAATGCCTAAGCATACAAGAAAAAGGGTATTTTACAATGGATTCCGTGTTTTCTTTTTTCCAACCAATCGCGCTCATTACCTACGCTCCCTTCGACGGCTCGGCTCCCCGGGTGGTGGTGCCCAGACCTATTTTAAAAGTCGCGACTCTCACCAATCTCGCACACGTCAAAGACGCCCTCCTCTTCGATACCCTTGCGGCGAAGGGCGTCCTTTAGCAGCTTCGGGGGCTCGAGCACCTCCTCCATTGTCAGCGCCCACGTGCCCCAGTGGATGCCCATGGCGCGCTTGCACTGCGTGTCCTGGAAGATCTCTACCGAGTCAAAGGGGTTGGCGTGCATGGGGGAAAACGCAACGCGGGGGGAGTAGGCCCCGATGGGGATCAGGCCCAGGTCGAAGGGACCGCGGAGCTCGCCAATCTGCTTGAACTGCGGGCACCGAGGGAGATGGTCGTACTCTTCCGAGTAATCGTCCGTGGTGGGGGGCAGATATGGGACTCCGCGGTATCCCGTGTCGCCACCAAACCAAACCGACTTTTCCTCTGAGCGAACGGCCCAGGAGCACCAGAGGGTGGTGTCCTTGTCGAAGGGGGTTCTGGCGGATGTGTGCTGGCACGGCAAGCACGAGACGCGGGCCGAGATGTGGCGCTCCTTGTCGCCCTCCTTGACGGTGACGGTCAGGTCGGCATCCTCCCACCAGTCCAGCTCGGTGACGTGGTTGATGCCGCTCTTGCGGAACCAAGTCTCGAGGCCGAGGCCGACAAAGAACTGCGCCTCCGGGTGGTGCTTTTGGACCTCGAGGATGGAGCCGTGGGAGAGGTGGTCGTAGTGGCTGTGGCTGATGACGACGGCATCGACAATGGGGATGTCCTTGATGTCGCAGGGCCGGGGCGTGTATCGCTTGGGGCCCATGAATGTGAACGGGGAGCAGCGGTCCTCAAAGACGGGGTCGAAGAGCACGCGCAGACCCGACGGGTACTCGACATAGTAGCAGGCGTGGCCGAGCCAAGTGGCGCGGAGCTTGTCCGACGCGTCACGGTCGGGGAGCCATTGCGGCTTGACGACGGGGACGGTGGGAGGCTTGGTGTCGGGCTGCTTGATCTCGCCCGTGACAGTCGGCCTGCGTGGGAAGCACAGAGGTTAGCTAGCTGACTGGCCCACGGGACCCAAGCCGGAAAGGTGCCATGAGGGCGGCGGTTGGAATGGTGGCGGCCTTACCAGACTACTCGTCGCAGGATGGTGGCAAAGCCGACGCTGTGCGACCACGAAGGGTACGGGTTCTTGAAGCCGACGACGGTGCCGCGCTTGACGAGGTGGTGAGGGTTGGAGGTGGCCTCGTCGGGGAGCGCAGAGCGGCCGGGGATCTTGGACACGGCTGTGGCGACGGAGATGGTGGATGTGGATGCCGCCGTGATGGGCTCGGATGTCTCTGATTCCACGGGCACCTTGCCGGGGCTGTGGATGGGGGTTTCTACTGAGGCGGCCGACGACGAAGTGTCAACCGGGGCGGGAGTATCAACAGAGGCAGTCTTGCTGGCGTCGTTGGCTGGAGGCGTGGTGGGAGGAATTGTTGGAGAGTGGTCCGCGCCAGTGGTCGGAGCGTCAGGCGCTGGGGTTGTCATGATGCGTGTAGTATGAGAAAGCGCTGTGGTGGATGTGGTGGTGGTTGAGAGCCGGACACGACGAGGCAGAATCGTCTCATGCAACGGGGGCTGAGGAACTAGGAGAGGGTGGTGTTGCCCTGCAGCCTCTATCGTACGAGTCGAGATGAGATGCTTGAGAAGGAAGAGAAAGGGAAAAAGAAAAGCAGACCAGAAACGTGGAGGGCGAAGAGATGGGAAGACGGCGTTTTAGGAGGGGAGGGGAAAACCAGAGGGGTGACGAAAGGAAACTAAACGGTTGTGGTTAATGGGCTTGGGCCTGGGCTTGGGCTTGGGCGCCTTGCGACGACATGGGAATGGATGGCATGGGCATGAGATGGTATGGGACGACGAGGCTTCCTTTTCCAAGCCAAAGTGGGCAGTGGGAAATGGGGAATGGCGTCTTTCAACGCTGGCACCAACCAGCATAACTCCCTAGCAGACAGGCACAGAGGAATAGTACAGCTGGGATAAAAAAGAGACCCCAGCACGGTGAACCGCACAAAGTCCGCAGTCCGCAGTCCGCAATGGATAAACAACCAATCTAGGCAATGCCAACCATGTAGCAATGGCTGACAGACATTGGATGGAAGGATTGCATGCATCGTCAACTCTCGAGGTTGCATTCTTTACAGCGAGGCTTGATTTACAGTCCTTGGCAAGTCAGGAACAGACTTTTTTTTCACCCGTCTTCATTTTCCTCAATTTTTTTTTAACCCTTTTGATTCCGATCTTCTGAAGCCAATCCCCGCCTGGAGTCAGGCACATGGGAATTGTACATAAAAAAAAAGACCATGGCCGGACCTGGACACAAAAAAGATCCCCTGCCCTCTCCCCACGACCACCAAGGCCCCACCGAAAGCTACAATCCTTCGTCAACTCCGAATGCACCTCTAGCGGACTTAGGCGGCCACTAACACCTACGCCCGGCGTCGACGCGGCCCCAAGCACTCGGACCTGGTACGTCCCCTCGAAGCCTACACCACTCCGGTCCATCCGCAGCAACACCTATTCCATCTCATTCGCTCTCTGTCTCTCTCCCTCTCTCTCTCGCACACGGGAGCAAGGCCGAAGAGCGAGGGGGGGAGGGGGAGTCTAACAAAAGGACCAGGACCAGGTTTTTTGAGGCTGCATTGTGACGCCCTAAAGGAGGAAAAAAAAAGAGGATGGTGCACAGATCGGGACACCGGGATCTATCCAACTCCGGCGGGTCTCACAACCAGGCACCATGAAAGCTAAGTCAGCCATGTCCGCCTCTGAGAAAGAGAGAGAGCATGTGCGAGAAAAGAGAGAGAGCTCCCCATGTCATGTTTCTGGTGGTGGCTTTTTTGTTTTGCGTGCGCGGACCAGTTCGAAGGAGCTTGGGCCGAGACAAGACGAACCAGTCAAGAACTAATCCTCTGCTTTGACATGTGTTTTGCTTCCGACATGAAACCTCTACTGGCTCTGCTTTCTGTATCAGAAACCGGAAAGAGGAAGAGAGTGAGAGCCAGGTAACACGCAAATATTTTGACATGAACCGGGATATTGACATGCCCCCCCCCCGCTCAGCTTGACTCGTATTAATCGTATTCCCTGCCCTTCTTCATCGCACTAGGCTGGATGACTTGGTAGAACGCGTACTCCAGCTCGATGAAGAAGAAGCCGAAGCGGGTTCAAAAAAAAAAAAAGAAACAAGAAGAAATAGAAATCTATTAAAGAACGAAGCATCTACAGTTTCAGCAGGAACAAAACCGGCAATGCGCAACCACTCTTTACCATCTAGACATGCCAGCAAACACATGGCATCGCGCCAGCCCGAACACTGACGCCTCCCCGGAAAGCCACCGGCCTGCCACTTGTCTGCCACGCGAGAGCCTGGACCCCTTTGTGCTTGCTGCTTTTGCCCCGGGGGCCGTCGGCCTTGTTTCCCGGCACACGCTCCCCCGTCCGCGCGGGCGCCTTGCCCGCCAGCCTAGCTCGCTGGGTGTCCCAACTAGCCCGTTTGCGTGCCTTTTGTTCCGAGAAGCGAACATGCCACTGATGTTGGAGAGAAGAATCCCTCCCCGCCCACAGGGACGCGGTTCAACATTCCCTTGCCAGGGACGGACCCCTTGCATCAGCGCCCGCAGTAGTGTCCCAAAGCGCTGCGCTACAGGGGGAGGGGGGCTCTGCTCAGTTCATTCAGTTGACGCAAAAAGCGGCAGTGGGTTCGCCGTCGACGAAGCGGTGGAGGAGGGGGCAGGCCACCCAATAGACTTCTTCTTCTTCTTCTTCTCGCAGGGCGCATCCGTGCGCGTCTTTGCTTCGCCTCCTGCATCCAAAGCGCAGAGAGAACGGCATGTCATCGCAGCACCTTTGATGCCAGGCGGCGTTCGAGACCAGCGTGGACATGCAGCCAGACTGTCCTCCCCCCCCACACACACCCAAATACGGCAATTGCCAAGATGAAGCCCCTGATCAATGCGGCCAGGTTAAGCATAGCAAGCATGCCACTCACTGGAGCTTTTAACTTACATATATACATGCACATGTCGACTTCATACCCACGTGGATAAAAAAGGCCAATGGCTCGTTCTTGCCCTTCTCTTAACAGATGTATTTCAAAATTCAAGGTATCTCCTGGCACTGGTATCTAGCTTAACCACAAAACATCATGATATCTCGTCGTAAAAAAATTATGCCAACGCTCCCAGAGACAAAGCCCGCAAACCCAAGGACAGTCCAACAATGGGGGTGGGTTGGTCCAGCCCACTTGACAACGCTCAACCATAAACGCCTCACCAACCAAAGACCCTCCGTAAACACATATTCTCATAAGTCCTTCATCAGAGTCTCCAATTACATGTCGACCGGTCGCGTGTCTTCTCCCATGTCGCCGCTGCCCAGCTCCTTCTCCATCTCCTCAGTCACGAATCCCTCGTACTCGTCCATGTTCTTCTGGACATGAAGCTTAAACTTGATGACATCGTGCAACATGCGGTCAATTTCCGTGTGTAGCTCTTCGCGGAGCGAATTGGCTCGAAGAACCAGTTGTTCATATCTGAATTCCCGTTAGCAAATCATCTCGTCATCTCCTGCGGGACAGCTCAACACCTACTCAATATTTGTGTGGATCTCACGTTGCTCCAGAAGCTGTACAGACTCGGACAGCCCTGTTCGCAACCGTGCCAAGTCCTTTTCCATCTTTTCGATCTGCGCATCTGAAGCTAGCTTCTGCTGCGTCGTTGTCTCCTTGGTCGCCTCGTACTCCTCTTCAGCAGCTCGGACGCGATGGTGCAGCGCCTCGACGTCGTTGCGCCGATTTTCGATTGCCTCCTTGAAATCAGCCATGAGATCCTGGTTTGATATTAAATCTTCCATGGTCGTGCTTCGCCGTTCTGAAATCTCCTTGCGGAGATCGATGAGCCTCTTTCGGATTTGGCCTCGAAGATCAAGGTTGAGCACGTGGCCCGCTTGGTAACCAGTCGTCGCGTTCACCAGCAATCGATCCGCCGATGATGACGCCGCAGAGTCCTTGAGGTTGGACGCTGTGAAATCTGAATCGCCGTCGCCCACCATGATGTGGAGCTCAAAGTCTGTTCCCTTGGCGTTGGCTGCCGTTGACGGGATAAGCGCAGTTTGGTACGCCACTGTGTTGTACTGATGCACCATTCGCTCGAGTTCGTCGAGTTTTTGGCTGGCTTCCGTTTCCTTTTCGGCAACCTTCCTCTTGGATTCTTCCAGTCTTTGCCTCGCAGTTTCAAGATTTTTTTGCAACCGTTCGCGCTCAGCTGTCATGCGGTCGATATCCTGCATGCTAATTCCCTGGGCATCGACGGCCTTTTGCAAGCTTCGTCGCTCTTCATCCGCTTCCTGCAACTCCTCCATCAACTTGTCCAGCTCTTCCTGCAGCACCTGAGTCCGGTGCTCATACTTTTCCGATCGTTGCATGGCCAAAGCATTGTAATCCTCAAACTTGCCCCTGTCCTCCTCCATTATCTTAAAGTTGCTGTCCAGGAGGGCGGGGTCGGGCATGGATTTTTCCAAATCTTCAATCTCCTTCAGCAGCCGAGCGTTTTCTGTCTCCAACATGTCAAGCTCCTCTGTGTATTTCGAGTTGGACTGCTCAAAAGCGCTGGCCATTGCCTCGACGTGTGGTGCCAGTACCCGCTCGGCTTCATCGTCTCCTACATCTTCATCCATGGCAAGCCAATCTCTGTATGCGCTGCTGAGAAAGTCGAAAATGATGCGATCGCCGGTAACGTCGGTGCCATTTTCCATACAGGCTTCGTCGTATCTGCAGGTTGCGTAACCGTCCAGCATCTGCCCCAACTGCATCATCCAATGCAGCAAGCCGAGAAAGGTGCTCCAGTTTTGACCTCCAACGGCAGCAATCTGACTCTTGGTGATACTTCGTTCATAAGGATAGCGCATTTGCTTGAGGAGAGGTGGTACCTCCTGGTCAATACTCTTGTGAAATCTGTAGCTTGGATCAATTCGTTTGTACAGCCATTGGAACATGTGGTTGAAGTCCTTTTGTGTTGGTGACTTTATCACATTCTGTGAGAGAACATGCTTCTGCTCCATCTCAAAGTTGTGCTGGATCATGTATTCAAGGAGCTCCTGTCCGATCCTTGCCTGAAATGAACGATCCCTAAGGGGTCGGGGATCTCGCGGAACGCCGGCAGCCTGAGGTGTGGCCTGAAAGAAGCTCTGGTGAGCAACTGGAGGCGCGGTAGATTGTCGCGGTCGGTAAACACTGCTGCGTCGGTCGTTGCCAGGATCCATAGATTGACGCGGCCCACGAGTAGCTGGCGCCGGGGTGAAGGCACCCTTGGGCTGCTGAAAAGACGAACGCTTGACCGATGACAAGCCTATGTCTGCGAGATTGGTGCCGGACGAGGAGCGTTGGAAGAGGGGCTGGTTGGGCCTCGACATGGCGAGGGACTGCCTAGATCCCGACATGGAGCGCACATGGCTGCCCGGAAAGTTGTTGGTTGAGTTCGCCGACCTCTTCATGGTGGAACCGGGTTGAGGGAGTGCAGTGTTTGAGCTGAGTCCTCCGAGTGTCTAAATCCAGGGTAAGGGTTAGAGAGACAAGTTTAAATGCGCCAGAGGGCCGTCCTTAGCGGCGCAAGAAGCCTTACCTCCCTGGGTCTGCGGACGCTCCACAGTCCCGTATCCTGGGACATGATATGGTGGAAATATCAACTTGCGATTGCGACAATGCAGTCACGCGGCTCTGGGGGTTATTGCGTGAGGCTGCGTTGTTGGTGCGATGATGTAGCAGAGGCGGGATGGCGGCCTTGTCGCAGATTTCAAAAGTTGTGTTGCTCGGCGGGAAAGTAAACAAAGGGGTGAGGCGTGCATTGATTGGCTACAGGGATAAGGCTTGGGCGAAGTGGGGGTTGAATATTTGGCACGCTGGCACGTGACTCAATTTTATGCGTTTGCAGAGGCCGAGGCTGGTTACCGTTCTTGCCGTGTCCACTCTGTCACTGCCGCTTGCACCTGCTTACCTCATCCAGCTCTAGCCAATCAGGCACGCAGGCATAAAAGAGGAAAGAGCACCCGAAGCGCGTTATCAAGCCTCGGCCCAGATCGGCCACGCATGCCCCGGCTCGGATCCCGTTCCGCCTCCACAGAGCGCTACCCCAGAACCAGCACCAGCACCAGGCACATGCATTTTGTCTTTCCAACCGCCGCCTCCCGATCACGCTTGCGCATCTTCCTCTTCCATCTTTATCCTCTGCCACTCGGTGATCGGTGAAGGCCCGTCTGCGCCTCAACCTCCACCATGGCGATTCGCGAGGACCTCGTCACCTCTGCGGTAAGTCTCCCCGTCGCGTCCAACCACCATGATTATGACGACAATGCTGACTGACCATGACAGACTCAATGTTTGTATCCCCGAACTCATGCCTCGCCCCTAGCCCGCGACTAACCCGGCGCAGTCCTCCAGGATCCGAGCGTAGCCTCGTCCTCGGTAGAGAACCGCGTCTCTTTTCTGCGATCCAAGAACCTGACCCAGGAGGAGATTGACGCTGCAATGTCTCGAGTCGGAGGCAATGCGCCGCCTGCGGCTCAGGCTCCCGCACCATACCCGAACGCTCCTCCTCCAGGACCTCCCGCTCAGCAATTCTACCCCTACCCCCCGAACGCATGGCAGCCGCCGCCTCCCCCGACAAGAGATTGGAGAGACTGGTTCATCATGGCCACGGTCGTGAGTGGCGTGTCCTATGGTCTCTACTCTTTGGGCAAGGTATGTCTACTCCCGGTGCTATTTCGGAATCCTCAGCTGACAGGCAAAGCGATACGTATACCCACTGGTCGCGCCCCCTACACCCGAGAAGCTCGAGCAGGATAAGAAGTCGATCGAAGACCAGTTCGATCGCGCGTTTACTCTAGTCGAGCAACTTGCCAAGGATACCGAGGAGCTCAAGAAGGCAGAGCAGGAGAGGACCGAGAAGTTGGATAATGCAGTCACTGAACTCGAGAATGTCATGTCGGATCTCAAGGCCGCCAACCGACGACGCGATGACGATTCACAGCGCATTCGCGATGAGGTCAAGTCTTTAAAGGACGCTATCCCGAAGGCCCTAGAGAACCAGAAGCAGCTCGCCGATGACCGACTCAAGGAACTCAACACCGAGTTGACCAGCCTGAAGACCCTCGTCTCCCAGCGAATGACCTCCAACACCCCTGCCCCGGCTCCTGCCAACTTCCTCCGGGGTTCCAGCGGTGGAAACGTGACCCCAGCGCCGTCCACTCCCGCCCCTACCGGAGAGAAGCCCGCCGAGGCCGGTAGCTCCATCGCATCCACCCCTAGCCAGGTCCACCGCCCAACCAACTCCCTCAACCGAGCTTCCACCTCCGGATTGGGAGCCTCATCAGGCAAGGCATCCATCCCCGCCTGGCAGATGGCCATGGCCAAGCAAAACGATACCTCGTCAACCCTGGCCAAGCCTGAAGAACATCAGGATGCAGGCGCCAGCAGCAGCTCATAGGAGCGCATATATTGAGAGCGGGCACTTGTACTACCAATACTTGTATTTAAAACTAGGGGTTTCTTATATTTAGGATAATAGGCGAATAATTATTGAGGGTCATGTGTTTGACTTGGCCCATGTAATTAAATCTGACGTCAATGCGCAATTACCAGTCTGGCGTCCACAAATGTACCAGTACGAACCAAATTAATTACCTGCCTTCGGTGCTTAGGTATACATCATCTGAAACATTACCTACACTATTGACAAAGTAATCGCATAACCCTGATTCTGCTACGTTTGGATGACTTGGGTGATGGCTTGCATCCCAGCTTGCTTCGCAAATGATTACGACGTAAGTTTGGATGCCTTGGATTCTGGAATGTGAAACATAGCTCACACGTGACCATACAGATAGGAGACCGCTTGTAGTGAATTTAACTGTGTTTTACATCTTTTGTCTATTATCTAACGTCTAGTTTTAAGATTGTCTGACAACGGTGTCAATGGACTTGGCGACGTAATCAATGTTCTTCGCATTCAATCCAGACACGGTGATACGTCCGGAGTTGACCAAGTAAATGTGGTATTCCTTCTTGAGAGTCTCGCATTGCTCCGAGGTCAACGGCAAGAGGCTGCTAATATTAGCGACAAAATCACATCAGAGCGGTATCAAAGAAGAGACTTACGCAAACAGGCCAGTTCCTTTTGTAATAACGCTCCAGTCGCCGGGGGTCTTGTACACATCAGTCAAGAGTCCAAGGAGCTTGGCTCGGAGGTGGTGCAATCGCTGGTGAACGGTGTCGAGCTCCTCCTTCCTGCACAGCAAGTTAGTATGGTAAGAGAAAAGAAAGGCTACGCAAAAGGGTCGTCAAGTCATCTTACCAGGCAGCTTCTCTCACGGGGTCGGAGAGAATGAGGTCGACAAGGCGCGAGCCGTAGGCAGGAGAGGAAGAAAACTCGGAGCGGATGAGGAAGCGCAGCTGGTCGTGGACGGCGGCGGCGGCCTCTGGCGTCTCGGCAACAACGTGGAGGGCGCCGGCTCGCTCGCCGTACAGGGCAAAGTTCTTGGCAAAGGACTGGCAGACGAGCAGCTCGAACCCCTGCTCGACAAAGTGCCGCACACCGAAGATGTCGTCGACGAGGCCGTTGCCCAGGCCCTGGTAGGCGACGTCGAAGACGGGGAAGTGCTTGCGTGCCTTGAGCTCGACGGCGAGAACTTGCCACTGCTCCTTGGTGAAGTCTGCGGCCGTGGGGTTGTGGCAGCAGCCCTGGAGGATGAAGATGCTGCCCTCGGGCGCGGTGCGCACGGCGTTGAGGACCGACTCCCAGTCGACGGTGCCCGTCTTGGCGTCGTAGTGTCGGTACGTGTTGGCCTGAAGACCCGCGTAGCCCAGCATGGGCACGTAGTTCCCCCACGCCGGAGTTCCCACGTACGCGGCCTTGGACATGCCGGGCACGGAGCGGCTGAGCAGCTCAAAGGCAAGGTGCACGGCGCCGGTGCCCGAGATTGTTTGCACAGAGGCAACCTGGCACGGAATTAGTAAATAAGTTGGTTTGTGTACGCGTCGAGGTGTCGACTTACTTGTCCCGACTTGATTAGTGGTGAATCCTTGCCGAAAACAACATTGGCGGCGTTCTTAAGGTAGCTTGCGTTGCCAGTCGTGACTTCATACTATGGCGCGAGAGTCAGCGATATAGGAGATAGCAAACTGTTGGTAAAGATAACTTACATCGTGATCGGGGTTGGCAGCAAACAGTGCAGCCTTGGCCTTGAGAAAGTTGTCAATAAAAATCACAACCAATATACGGAGTAGTTGCACAAACCTCCTTTAACACCTTCATCTCATTGTAACGGCCCTCCTCGTTGCGGTAGATACCAACACCCAAGTCTACCTTCTGGGGGCTAGTGTCTCCGTCGGCCTGCACCTTGAGGGTGTACATGGGGTCAGGAGCCCCCTTTTTAACATCATCAAAGAAAACCATGGCTGCTAGTTTAAAAAATGTAAATAATGAATTAAATTATGGATGCAAATCAGTTACGATAAAAAAACCCTCTTGTCCAGCCAGAGCCCGCTCCTTATATCGATACCCAAGTCGCCTGGGCGGCAGCGGCTCCCATTCCCGCAATCGACCCGCAGCCATCGCGAGTGGCTTACATGACTGGACCGAGAGATAATGTCGGCATTGGCCTCCGACCAATTTAGCTCGGGGGCCACCCCCGAGACCCGCTCGATGGGCCCAGATGAGGGAGTTTGGTTTCTTATTATCGGCTCGTGGCCCGTTGAGGAGAGTATTTCGATCATCTACGCATTTTATGGTCATGTTTATCATTGTTCTCGTTTCAATCGCAGGATGTGAGGGTGGCTCATATGCAGTCAGCACCCCAAACAGATCCACGAATCTGGTAATTAATGTACAAAAAAGAAATCCTGACAATTTAGCAGATTCCGCTGCCAATCAAAGAACAGCTGGAGATTGTATTGCTTTTTAATCTGCTGTGAGTCGGTAACCACCTAGTTAAGTTGGTCCACCTTGAGTCAGCGAAGCTAAACAACAACAGTTGTGGCGCACGTAGCTGGTAGACCACAAAAGCTACTGGACCCAGCCAACCGGGACGTGACCCAGGGTAGCATTCTTGGATATTCCTACATGGTGAATTTCGGCATATATTTAATTGTTGCTGTTACTTGTTTACACGCGCTCAGCAGCCCCACGGCCAAAGCTGAAACCATCGTTTGAGTCTAGGGTATCTCTGCTTTGGCATCCAGTTTCACCTGGCTTCCGTGCTCTTATCTTATCAGTTGCCATGTCAACGCAGCGCAAGGTGCGTCATCCAAATGATGGCGGCTTCCACCATGCAGCAGAAGCAAATATACCAAATAGAGCCCCTCAAAAGGACAATACAATACAGTTTTACATATAAACCCCGCTTTCAAAAAGAGACGGCCTGGGCCCATTTCCCGCACCGCTGCTGAGCTGACATGGTGTTCAATTGCAACTCGGGCGCATCCGACCCTGACCAGACGACCATCATCGAGGCTTGGTTCCGACAAATCGAGGCCGCCGGCGACGAGGAGAACGACTTTGTCAGGCCCAATCTCGAGGGCATCATGTCGCGCACGCCGAGCCCGACAAAGAGATCGCGCATCACCGACAGCATGCCCGATTTCGACGTCACGCCCCGAAGAACAGGTACGCTCCCCGCCCCGGACTAGCGCTTTCCGGCAGCTCAGGGTGCTAACGGAGAGAAGCTTTAGGAACTATTAGCAGCAGCCTGATTGAGACGAGCTACGGCGATGCTACCTCGGATAGCCAATCGATCTTGACAACCTCGAGCCGACGGGCTTCTGCGAGCCCCAAGAAGCGAGAGCTTGAGCTGCGGCTGGCCACTGACTTTCCCCTCCGCCGAGAGCACATCTCGTGTATCCAGAGCCCGACCCCTCTTATGCAAGACATTGCCCGTCTGCGGACGGCTCCCGTCATCCCACTGTCAATGAAGGTGAGCAAGCAAGCGGCGCTGGCCACAGGGAATTAGACTGCCCGCTGACACCGACATCTCTCCAGGCTCGCGTGACCAAGGATTGTAGCTGGGCAAACCCTCCCAACGATAGCTGGTTCTACGATACATCTGCCCTCGAGAATGAACAGGACGAAGCCATCGACGAGTACATGTATAGGCGGTTAGAGGCCATTCGACAAAAGACCATCAAGTGCAAACAGCGCATGGAGCACGAGGCCGGTTGGAACGATGCTGTCCATTCATCCCTGCTCGAAGTTGCCCTTGACGAGCCCGAGTATTCTGATGTGTCGTATCGCAATGTGTACGTTTCCTAGTCTGCTCGGCGCAATGGCGTGTCATGCTAACAGAGTTGTCTCAGTACGCAATCTCGAATCTACCCCGACCTCCGCGACCCAAACCCTCTCCTTTCTGATGCCAAAGCCGACTATGCCGTCTTCCTCGACCCAGCCGATGATTCGAGGCTGGCCAAATCTCTCCGTCGGTACCGAAAACTAGACCCTGCCCGCCGCCGAGCCACGCATATTCAGCTGAGCGATGAGGCCAATACACCCGTCGGAATCGGCATCCAGACCAAGAGCACCAAGGCTGATGGTTCGGTCGTGGGGCCCTCGCAGCTGGTTGCCTGGACAAGAGCTCAGTTCAGACACCTCGAATCATTACCAAACGCTAAGCCGAATGATCTCCCCATTATTCCCGTCATTTTTGTTCAAGGGGCAAGCTGGCGTGTGGAATTTGTGCAGCGAACCGAGAGCCGCATGGTACGTCCTCCTCCTTTATCGTTTTCTCTGCAAATTTGGCTAACAACAAATCTAGATTGTCTGGGAAGGATTCCACATCGGCTCATCGGATGAGATACATGGATGCTATTGCATTGTGGCAGCACTGCGAAGGTTGGGGAGATGGTGTCAGGGTGCATTTCTGCCCTGGTGGGAACAAGCACTTGGTGCCCCCGAGCCCTTAGGGGAGAGTGAGAGGAGCAGTCGGAGCAAGCAAACGCTATAATTTATGTAATTAAACATGGGAAATGTAATGATGAAGTTAATGCAACAATTGAGTAAAAAATAATTCTCATACGCGTTTGGACACTAGAGTTGTTGGTTGGGTTGCGATATTATGGCAGTCGTTATTTTCAAGGGCTAAAACTAAACAAACTAGCCAGTATAAGGGAACTATATATATTCGATTCTCGATGAGGAAGGCGTTGCATTATTCTCGAATCATGGATCACCTGGCTGGGCCTGTCGCTTGCCTTTTCCACTGGAAGTTAATGGTGTGGAATCTAGTCAAAGAATGCTCCCTGTTGGCTTGGTGTCAAGTGCTGCGTTTACAAACATATTTGAAACACTCAATAATGCTATTCTATACCAGATTTATTGTAAATATGGCAAGAATTATTTATATACGTTGGCAGTAATATGTTTGACCGTATCGTGTTGTCCTATCACTTTTGCAACTTGATGGCATTCAACATGGCGAGCTACACAAGCCTTCCCTATTTATTGGAACCGAAATAGTGTACTGCATTGAAAAATCATAGCTCTCATATTATAACTAGCATAGTTGAACCCGACCTTGTTGATTCCTTTATTTTGGTTGCTATTGCTGAACACAGTGTTGGTTGCTGGGACATTCCTCCTTCCTCGACCCAAAAGGAGAAAGCGAAAGGAAGGAAAGGCTGGAGAGCGACAAGAAATAAATGAACAGATAATTAATGTCTACATTGATAGAACGCAATAGCGAAATTGCTCAATCTCAGCGCCAGCTTCGTCAGGTTACACGAGGTGGGCTGGTGGGCTTGGGTGGGCCACAACTCAGCTCGACTTGCAACATGCGCCCAAAGTTTGCGCTAATAATGCTGTTCGCAGATCTGACCCTCTTTTCCCCATCAATGCTCGAGTCAAAATAGACGACAAACAGTGCTGTCGCTCGAGAAAGGCAGGCAGCCTAGCCGCAAGCAGGGAGCAATTCCAATCACTACGCCAGGGTTTTCACCACCGCGCTCTGTTGTGCACGAGACTGGTCACTTTAGACCCTGATATGCTGATTAAGAAACCGAAAGGAAATTTGTGAGGCCAGGGAAGCTAAAAATCGGGCTGGAAGGATTCGGGCCTGACTTGCTTGATCCGGTCGAGCTGGTGGCAATTAGTCTGTCAAGGCAAGGGACGCAGCGCACTCGACGGCAAAACCAAAACCCCGAGCATACCACCCGGGTCCCCAATAGCTCAGTTCAATGTTGTGCGGCGCTGCTTTGATGATGCTCGTGTCTACCCTGGCGCTCTTGGGGAAGCCTGCAGCAAAGTCTTGCAGGTGCTCGTTGGTTGCCTCCCAGTAGTGGTCTCTCTCTGCGATGGCAATCATGACGGGTGCGACAACATTGCCGCCCCATTTATGCTTCCACGTGGGAAGCCACGATTTTCTTAAAGCGGCAATTTCGTCAAACGGCATGGCGTGACTGATGCGGGCTGACTGAGCGTACACCTGCTCGTCAGCCGTTCCTGGCAGTAGCAGCGTGCTATCCTTGACCTCGGGCGGGATGCTGACATGGGATGGCGGAGGGTTCGGGGCTGGCGCATGACCACCGGTTTCTTTTAAGAGAGAACCAAAGCCAGATATAATAATGCCTCCCAGTGGGTAAGCCGGAGCTCCAGTCTCGGCAGCATGGAGAGATGCTGCTACGACGGCACCATTGGCGCCGAGGCTGTGGCAGAGCAACACAATGCAGTTGCATTCATTTGGCAGCCCGAATTCCTTCCAGAGTGCCGGTAGAATAGATTGATGCAGCCTTGTCCCCCATTCTTCGGGGAAGCTGGAGCCTTCTGGCACAGGCGTTACTGCGGTCGAATCCCTGTATCCCGGGCGATCAATGGCGACGAACGGCACCGACAACGAGTTGCTTGTCAGACCGGCAGTGTAATCGGGTGTAACATCAAAATACTGGCTGGTGTAGGTACCGCCGTGAAGGCCAACCACTAGCGGGCAGTGCTTTGGCCTGCATGACTTTTTGGCGGGTATGTTCCGGATCCCCGAGAGGGCCGTGTTTCCGGTGAGATTGAGTTTGAAGGACTCCATCACAGCTCCGATTAGGATGGATCTATTTTCGTTTATCCTGATGCGGATATATTGCGTAGTCGATGGGATTGCCCATTGAGGAGTCCAAAAAAAAGGGCATGCCTTTTTTTGCTGACATAATGAGGGAAATATTCACCAACATGAATGGGGGCAAGTGTCGACTGATCTGGGCCCATTTTTGCTGCCAAAACCCCATCCGATGCGACCTTGGCCACACTGCGCAAGCATCACGCAACTCTAGACGTCGTTGCCGCCTTGTTTTACCGGTAGACATCTTACTGCGCTAAGCTGGTGGAGATCTTCTTTTACCCGCGAAACCATGGCATCACCTGCGTCTGGGGAGGCAGTTCCGCCTCAGCCTCAACACGATCCGCCCATCGAGTCGGACGCACCCGCAGAGCAGCCCCTGGCCGCCGACGACGCAGCCACTGACGATGGCTACGAATCGGATTTGAAGTCGACGACTTCGACCTCGATCGCATCCAGCGTCCGCGACTACCAGTTCGAGAACAGCCGCAGGTACCACAAGTTCAAGGAAGGCCTCTACCAGTTCCCCAACGACATGCCGGAGCAAGAGCGGGAGGATATGAAGCACACCGTCGCCGTTCACCTTTTGGGAGGCAAGCTTCACAGCGCGCCGGTGGAAAACCCGCAAAAGATTATTGATATCGGCACCGGCACAGGAAGCTGGGCCATTGACAGTTTGTTGCCAAGAACTCCAACTCTGTTGGCGAATTCGTTACTAACATGTGGATTAGTTGGCGACGAGTACCCAGCCGCTGAAGTCATCGGAATTGACCTGAGCCCTATTCAGCCGCCCTGGGTGCCTCCAAATGTCAAATTTCTTGTTGATGATGCCCAGGAACCGTGGCTTTATGGCGAGAACTCGGCTGATCTCGTGCACCTGCGAAACATGTCGACCGCAATCAAGGACTGGCCCAGTCTTCTTGCGCAGGCTTACATGTAAATCTCAGAACTCCCCTCCAAAGCTCAACCAAAGAGGATCTTTTCAAC
Organism: Calonectria leucothoes; assembly: GCA_002179835.1. Lineage (NCBI taxonomy): Eukaryota > Fungi > Ascomycota > Sordariomycetes > Hypocreales > Nectriaceae > Calonectria > Calonectria leucothoes. Next base: position 51,195 of record NAJI01000005.1, read on the forward strand.
TAATGGACTGTTTGTAGTACCTTGAAACCTGGTGGCTGGATTGAGCTTCCCGAGTTCCGCTGGGTATATGGATGTGACGACGGGACCATGCATGATGAATATACACCACCCAAGATGGTGGCCAATATCAGGGATGCATTGGCCACATTTGGCATCGACATGCACGCGTCTGCAAAGAACGAAGACAGGCTGAGAGAAGCAGGGTTTGTAAACATTCGCCACCGGATCAAGAAGGTGCCCGTCGGCCCCTGGGCAAAGGACCCCAATCTGAAGATGATTGGCCTTTACAACAGAAGCATCATCTACGACGGGCTTCAAGCAATTACAATGGGACCTTTTACTCGAGGTTTGGGCTGGACACCCGAGCAAGTTGAGGTTTTCCTCGTCAAGGTTCGAAATGATTTGATGGATACCTCGGTGCATTCCTATGTACACTTCCATTCTTTGTGTGCACAGAAACCCGGCGCATAGAAACGGGCAGAAAGAGGGTGGTATTTTGTTTTAGATGTCGTGGACTGCGAGGGAGGCAAAGCAATGTCATTTTTGTTATTTTGCATTTGGTTGATTCAGCTATAAGCTGATATGGGCTATTGAAAGCAGTATATATTATCTGTAGAGAAAGCAGTATATTTGGTGACTCATGATGCATCTTGTTGAATGCGGCAATGGCCATTGTTGAATGGCATGCGTGATGTGATTCGTACCACTGCCGCGCTGTTTGGCTCTGATCTATGTGGCTCGGCAAGCTAAGACCGCCGCTTAGAGCAATCTATTCATAAATGCCCGCTCTTGTGGACGGGTAGATTGATCGACAGCTAAGTGGAGTTCTGATCAGCTTGGCGAAATGCAGCATCTTGATAGGTTGCTCCGTCTGCTTTTTCGCTCATGAAGCGATACGAGCCACGGCAGGGGACGTACCTAATGCAACTAGATGGGTGGGTCTAGCCGGCCACTGACTTGGGGCTTGGCAGGCTTCTTAGTTTGCTTGCCAATGGGCACACCTGCAACAATACTGGGCTGAGGTAGGATGTGTAGCTGTCGAGTAGAACATCCATCTTGGAGGCGAGGCAGCGTTTGTAGTCAACATTGTAAAGTAAATGTGGTGGCCGTTATTTCAGACTCTCATTGCCGGCGGAGTTATGGGATTTGGTATTGTGAGATATGACCAGGTTATGAGACGAAACACAAGCGACACCTGGCCAAGCACGGGCTGCAGTTTTTATGCACCTGGCTGAAATTCGGCTGAGCTATTCATCAGTGCCTCATCAGCTTGCATCAGCCATCATCACTCCGCATCAGTCCTGCTCACCTCCTTGACCGAGCAGCAGCCCACTGTCTGCTCTAGGTCCCATTTCTGGGCCCTTGACCTCTGGGTCTTTCCATCTCCCATCAACGCAATGTAACCCTGGCTAGGTAGTAAGTCTCAGGCTTCCTTCTGGGACCGCTATGTTGTGGCATAGAACAGCGTAACAGACTCGTCTCAGTAGCTGTTATCCACCGCCCCCAAAACGCCAACCTGTGATGCTTTACCCTAATCTAGCGACATGCAGTTCAGCTTCAGCCTGAGGGCAAATATAGTGAGAGAACAATGCAGAACGCCATCTTTATCACACTACCCTTTCTTAAATTGGTTAAAAACATGCATAATATAAACCGCCACACACTATTATAATTGGATAGTGAAAGGTTGAGGCGCAACATGCTGATGTATCCTCTGGATTTACTGCCTAGTATGTGTAGCTGTAGCTTAGCTTTTCCTCCTTCAGAATCAGGCTCGGACGGGGGCCATATTTTGCTTGCGGTTGGGGTTATTTAAATCCCTCTTCGCCATCAGCAAACTATTCTCTGGCACCCAGCAGCTATACAGACGAAAATTATTCAAAAACACATCGAGTGTAAATACCTGCGACGCACAGGGAATCACGCAACTGTTCTCATTTGTGGGGCCCGACAAAAAAATATCGGCTCTCACTGCTCTTGCTGACACAGTAATAGTTATCGCCATCTCCGATGAGTCGCAACCTTTTAAAGAACGGCCACTGGGACTTCCGGTCAAGGTCAAATGCCCAGGAGCGCAACGAATCCCCATTGGCGTCCGAGCCATACGGCGTCCGAGAAATTCTACCGAGTACTCAAAACGAAGAGTGTAGCCAAGGTTCGGACGTGGTGCTATTGGGAAATTATCGTGGGCTACTAAAGGACGCTAAATCTGGCGGTCAATCTAGCCTAACTACCGAGAGGCAGGCTATTCCGTCCGCATATGGTGAACCTGCAGAATGGAAGATGATGACTTGGAAAGAGATTCTGTTTGTAATAATATGTTGCATCGCTTGCATCACTGCGATTATAACTGTTGCAGCCGAAGATTTGGCGTTTCGTCTCGGCCAAACTAACCAGCTCGTCATTCTCGGTTTGTGCATTTCCGTCATGGGCTACTTCACTCGAAAGTCCCTACTGCGCCTTCTTATTTGCATCGAGTCAAGCAAAAGCATTACTACTGAGAATCCAACGACTCTACAGAATCTGGATGCAATCTTATTTTGCAATCCAATCGCAGATTGTATTGGATGGCAGTACAGGCCAATCCTTGCCGCATTGCTTCTTGGACCTATTGCCCTTGGCGCTGCCTATAAATCATTTTCTGACGGAGAAAGTAGCGTTATGGACGCAAAAAGAATGGACTTTGGCCTTACTGGCCCTCCAGGTACTGAACACATTGGCTTCGGCCTATCTCAGTTCGTCAACGCCACGTCTGATTGGTTCTCTGATCCAGGATCCGACCGAACATATGGATTCAACATGTTCGTATCAGACTATAATACCACTGCAATGCTGGATGGACCAGTTCCAACCGACGTAAAGCTTATACAGCGTGATCTTGGGGATGGTGACTTTGCAGATATTACGGCCACGGTCGATGCAACTGTTTGTTCACTCGACACCAATGTTGTGCTCAATGCGACATGGTTGGAAGAGAACTTCAACCTTTTCAGACAGGACAATTCTGAGGACCTTATAGCGTACAAGAAGTTTGTGTACAACAATTCATATTGGTTTGGTATAATGATTTCAAACTCGGAAGTGTATTCGACAGTCTGGGTTTCATGGTGGAATAGTACATCAGGGGCAAACCAATCTTTCGGTTCCCAGGCTCGTCAATATAACCTCAGCCGACAATTGATGAAAGGAAGCTGGAGAATAACTCGCAATTCTATTTCACTTCGAGGGGCCAATTTTGACAAGGATAATGCTCCCAGCCTTGATGGACTCCACGCGCATCTGGCTATTCCTGCCTTGTTCGCAACAGCACTGACAGAGTACGACTATACATTTGTCAAAATTTCACCATCGCGATATCAGAATATTTCTAAGTATGAAAGCAATATAAAAAATGATGCCACGACCATTGCTGCAGCCGTGTGGGCACGTCTTACAGCACTTCTCGGCGTTCAAGTAACGGATACCACAGACGAGAAAATCATGCCAATAAAGACCAGGGACACTGTCCTCCGATTCACTCGCAGAACACTCCGAAACGAGTGGAGAATACACCTCCTGCTCATTCTTCAACCTGCTCTCATGTTAGCGGCAATTTTAATCCGCTTTGTGTTTTACATGAGAAGCCCAGTGAGTGAGGAGTTCGGCTTGATCACGATTTTGGCCGCGTCAGAGCCCTCTACATTAGGAGTGCTTAAGGGAGCAGGGTATTCGGGGAAATTAAGAAAGGAGGTTCCGGTCAGGTTTCGGTCAAGCGTTGCACAAGACTTGGCAGAAGGAAATGCTGCGAGATCGGGCGACAATATGAAGATGTCCATGTTTTTGGGTCAAGGAGGGGGAAATGCAAGGGTTCACAAAGGTGTTAAATATGAGTAAAGACGTTCCCCGCAATCCTTGCCAGCGTGCAAATCGGAAATGTCCTCGATGCACGTCCAGGCATTACTGAAGGGAGGCATTTGACTTGGGCTGCGAGTTCTGCAAGTGCCGTCATTGGCCGAACCCAAGATTAGATGCGGATGACAGGCTGAGCTGGCGGAGGGCCTCAGACACGAAAACGAACTGATCAAGAGATGGATTTATTTTGCGTGCAGCCGGTGGCGCGCCGTTGCTTGGTGGTGGCTCTCTTCGCTTTGATCTAACGATTTGATCAACAACATATTGCAACTGGCTCTGATGGCCGCATCTGCGGCATTCACGTTTTTTATAATCATTACGGGCATTGTGGACGATCGGCGATTTCATTTACGCTTTGACGCGGAACTGCATGGTGTATCGTAGCGCTCGAGTGTTGAAAGTGTCAAGGCACTTACACATGGCCAAACCCGTCCTAATGCAATATTGCATATCCATTTAAACTCATACTGGATTTTTATATTTGGTTGTACAATAGACAGATGGCGGAATATTTTAGCGCCCTGGATTTGTAATTCCATGTGCATTGTGTTTGTTAGACAGCCGGCGGCCTGCCCCAGTCATATCCGCTGGTGGCCTTCTTCCATAAAGTACCATTTAAAGCATGCTCTTTGATCCAATCTTGGCATATCTCTATCGGATTCATCTCCGAGTCAGATTGATCCCCTTCCATGTCAGGCTGATCCCCAGTTGTGGCGAGAGCGGGAGCTGGCAAATCAGGAGATTTGGTGATGACTCGAAACTCATTATCTGGGTCCAAGTTTTGCCAGTCCTCGAGATATTCAGAAAAGCTAGGCAACAAGTTTGGGCAATCAATTAACGCGAGCTCTAGTGGCCGCATGTTTCGCTCTAATGTGACATTGTTCTGGAACGAGGCTCGCATGAGTGCGATGTGCCATTCCATTTTCATGTTAATCTCGTTCAAGATGCCGCCGGGATCGGAGCGAGTAAAGACTACCATTTCCAAATTTGTAGAGCTGGCCATGTCGACCCAGGTTTTGTCCTGGCTGTCTAGGACGGGATTGTACAGAGCGAGACGACGTAGCTTTGGCCAGTTTGCTGTCCAGACCTCTGGTTGCGCCCTGAACGAGTTTGGTAGTGTCGACAGATACAGCTCGTCGCGAACACTAACAAACTCTTCGAGATTGACAAGGGCTTCGAAGCCTCGCCGAAGGATTGGGCGAACACCTTGGCTGTCGTCGTCAGGGTAAAGGGTCCTCAAGGGCATGTCAATGACGAGGCTAGTCAGTACGGGCGCGAGGAGCTGAAAAGTCTCCATCAAAGTTGTAGCTGTCGGAAGGCTGTTGAGGGGCGCGGGATAGAGGGGGGCCTCTGATGAACCATCGACCGTCTCGGGTCGTATTTGAATTTCAACGCCCATCTCATCCTCAATTGACGAATCGCTTGCATTCTCCCACAGCTGCTCGAGGAGGGCACGACCCTCCTCGTCATAGTCAAGAGGGAAGGGACTCATAAAAAGCCTTGCGGGTATACCTGGCTGCAAGAACCGCGCCAGCGACGTCGTCCTCAGGCTGTGCAAGAAATCGGTTGCCCTCTGGGCTGAATCAATGTAGAGGCAATGTCGCCACAAGTATGTGGAGGCTGGGTAGTATGTTGCCCAGCAGACTCTGGTAAAAGCGAGACATGTCTTGGTGACAATGTGTGACGCAGGTAAAATAGCGTCGGCGTGATCCAGAGCGAGAGCCTCTTCTAGAATAGCGAGGATGATCTCGGTGGGCAAGTTTTGAACCGACATGTTGACTGCGGGGTTCATCCAAATGACGTGGGGTGGGGTTGCATCGCAGCGAGAAGCAATTGAGAGATGGAGCCGTTGGCAGAGGGTAGGCAGTGGTAGTATAAAACGGTGCTAATGTTGCCAATTGAAGCTCCAATTCCTAGCATGAGTTTTGAGTGTGCGTGTTGGGAGGAGCGTTGGAAGAAACTTGAAGTTGGTGGACTGGGCGTGGGGGGGTGGACGTCGATAAAGTGGGCACTTGGTGTGAACGGTCGGCGATCTTCTCGCCTCAGGACACTGTCCAGACCACGCCTCAACACGGTCAAGAACCATCAAGTGTGAGTGATGAATGCCAAACAGCACTTGAATCACTTGGGCTGCAATAACAAGGACCCTTTCAAGGCTATCTAGTCTTAAGAACAATCTTAGTTTCCAAAGGTGCAGGGCTAAAGTCAGCCTCAAACATAGCTCCGTGGTGATCCCGGTACATGATCCTTTCACCTGCATCTGCGCTCTGGCCAATCCGCCAGCAACCCACACACATAGGATGATTCCGAATTGAGCAAACCTGCATATTGTAGAAGAATTTCAGCTTTGACATCATAATATCTCTATATGATGGCCTGTATGGATTATTTTTGTTTTGGCTATCCCGGTAAGACGAATATCGTGAGATAAATACCTCACAGTGGCCATCCTTGCCAAGGTGCATGCCGTGTCTTAAAGGCGCAAGCCATGGTCAAGCCACAGACTCGAGCAACATGACCGCAAATGAACCATCAATATCCTTCTCACGGACCCATGTTCTGCGTGAGAGGGTGCGGTTTGGCAGTCAACGGCAGAGATATTAGATTCACAACAAGGATATGATCCGATGACCTTGGAGGATGGTCAATGGACATAACCAAGACACATAAAAAGTAGCCTACTATGGAATTGTAATGTGCAACAGACAGATTTTCTTTACGCGGTTATGGTCAAATCATTACAAAGCTGAGTAGCTATGAGGGAGGTGGCGTGCAAGCAGTGAGCGTGTGTCTGGCACGGATAAATGACCAATCACTCGAATTTGCCTGCGACCGCAGCCTGATGCCTTGGAAAAGATGCGGAAACATGTCGCCTGACCAAGGCAGAGACATCAGCACTAACACTGGCTGGCGCCTCATTCTCCACCATTTATGCCAGGCCTGGAGTGCGCTACAGTAATGGCACAGCCGTATTGGTGACCAGTTGTCCTCAGACGGAGAGGGATTAATTACTATCCTTCCGGAAGCTAATGAAGAGATGCAGTTCCGGGCGATATTGCGCGGGACTGGACTAGATATTGGGAATTTGAACAAACATGCTGCTGCCCCAGGAGCAATAAGTGGTAAAAGGTCATCGGATTGAATCCTGAACTGGTGTCATCATTTCATGCCGAGACAAGCCACAGATGCACAATGTCATCAGTGGCAAGAGAAGTTTGAATGGGAGCACACCAGTGAAATGAAATAATGCAAACATCCTTGCGTTTGACGAATCACAATTAAGCCTGGTGGTAACTATTCCCCTTCCAAGAAAGTGTCCTTTGGAGTAGTCATTGGGGCAGAGAATGTTGGGTGGCTGTTGTATTTTGTAGGTCGCAGATGTGGGGGCAACAGTTCTTTGTAGATGACGTATGATCTAAAGCCCTTGAACGATTGTAACGAGCATTTCATGCACCTGATCAAGCAAGCACTGATGAAAAAAAAATCCGGATCTCAGTTTTCAGATATGCTGTATGTCTGACTGTACACACCATTCACCCTAATGCAAGCGCGCGCTGAGCCCGGAATTGCAGATCTTAAAACCGCTTCCCTGGGCATGATGCTTTCCATCAATCACCATCTTCCACATACCACGGATTCATGTCATCGTTTTCAGCAAATACAGGTAGTGTCAGTGTAAGGCTATCCTCCGAGAGTGTCTCAATACCAGAATCTGACGGCAGCTGCATATCAGTCTCAGAGCTGAGTAGCTTGAGTATGTCTCCCTGAAGGATGCGGTCTGTTTCTAATTCGAGGTTTTTGTCATGAAAGATTTCAACTGGATTAATCCCTCTCATATTCTCGTCCTGCAAAGAGTTTGCGTTGTGCTGGAGTAGGGAGACATTGGACACGGGGCCGTCCACCTCTATGTTGACAGACTGCGGGTAGTAGTAGTTCAGACAGCTGGCATAGGCTGCGAGCTTGTCTTGTAAGAGTTTTACCGTGGAATCGTGGAAATGTCTCGGAATATCGTATGTCCAATCTATTCGCCGCATTAGGTTGGCTTTTGAACGCGTTGGTCAAATTCAGCACGAACCAATATCAGGAGTTGTAGCATCATTGGCTTCGGGATGGAGTTTTTGATACAGCAACCGCCATAGCCCTGGGTCATCTAGTCCTGGGAATTCGCTGTGTTGTTTTCTGGCTGAGTAGTCTAGTACATATTCTTGCTGGATTTCGTCAAGAAGCTCCGGTTGTGATTCTTCCTCACCATCTTGCCATGACAGCTCAGGACAAGTTCCATGCGCTTCCAGCGCCGCTCGATACTTCTTTTGCGAGTTGGCCGGCTTGCCATCTGGGTCCTTGATTGTCTTTTTGCACCGGCGACAGATGCGGAGGTGATGTTCGATGAGGTGTTGTCTACCACAATGTTCTAGCTTGCTGTACAAGGAAGATTGAACGAGCAAAAACAACATTAAGAAGAAGAAATAGATGACTGACATGACATTAGACAGGGTTGCAGATCCATTGGGCGATCTGCAATTACCTGTAATGACAGATTCGTATCGTTCCGGATTATGAGAACACATTGGGCAGGGCAATTTCAGCGAGGGACTTTTGGGTTTGTTCGTATCGGTTTCCGTGTTTCGTCGTCGCCTCCCGCCCTTGCTCCCCTGGTCACAGTAGCTCTCCATCAAATCGCTTGTTTAATTGAAGACTGTATGGCTCATTCGCTGATTAAAGATGGCAACTTGACGTTCAGCGTTACCACGGCGTTTCTGTATTGAGAGCTCTGCAGCTTTTGCCGAGTCTGCCAATAGAAGTTGTTTTTCTGCTTCTGCAACTGCGACCTCTGTCCAAGGAGCGTTGGTTCTATCAGTCACGTAGGTGTGTAGTCTGTAAGCCGCCTCCTCTATCGCTCGTCCGCTTCGGTTGCTGGATTCGCTTCGTTCGTTGTCCTCCCACGTGAAACCAATCTTGATGCTTGGTGTACCGAAGAGTTGCATGAGAGTATCATATGCTCAAGTTGAGCGATGCAATAGAGGAACATGATGGAAATGAATTGAGAGGGCTCGCTGTATTTCTGCTGCCACAGTTCTTCATAGCTGGAGCTATGAACTACCAATGCGGTAAGTCCGAGTTCGGGTTTCGGTGCAACCCGAGCACACCACTACGAGGCCACAACACCAATCGGAAGCTCGAGAGATGGTTGAAATTACAAAAGCGGGGTGGGGGTCACTGAGGACGGGACTGTTGATCAAGACTTGGATAACAAGCCTGCAAAACATGATCATTTTTGAGCTTCGAGGTTGGTTAGATCAAGACAAAAGATGGATTAGTATTAGAGCTATAGCCTGTCTTATCCGATAGCTGGCTCTATATGACAGATCTCATACAGGCATGCCTGTTTAGGCTCGTAGAGGAAGGCGGTTGTTTCATTCTAAAGGAGCCTGGGAATGGCCCAGGAATCTCTTCCAATCTATACGCTTCCCAGTTAGCCGTGCCTTATTTGAAAACAAATTGCATTGTCATCTGTACCGAGCCAGTTGGGAACGATCATCGTGCAGGTCAACAAAGGAAATAACCTCCTGGCTCCTCAGTAGCTGTTGGTTGCATATGTTCTCACAGCCACTCGTTGCTTGAAAAGTATAAACTGATCGAAATTTACTACCAAACTTAGTACCGAGCCTGCTTATATAGCATTTCTTTTCATGGAAAGTTGATGGTGATTGATATGATCAAGCTGATCGACTATGACGTCAGCAGGACCGACTTCTTCGATTGGCGCCTACCCAGCTTGACGTCCTGAAATTTCCGACTGACTGTGTCATTTGTCATTGCCCTTCGATAATATTGGTTCGTTTGAGCGTTTCTCGATACCATAAAGCTTCACTTGACGATGATGGCTACCTACCAAAAGGAGTGCGCATACGATAGCAATTGTTGCTTTAAAGGCAGTGTCACCAATACTTGACTGAGATTATGGTGGAATCTTTCATCTGAAATCTCAACAGTGCCTCTGGATCGAGGCTTCGTATCTCTCTCTTATTACTGATTGCGAAGCGCGAGTAACCACGATGGAATAAGCAAGCAATTATGATGATGCTGCCTGGACCAATGTTGATTGTTAAGCTCATGATTGATCAGTGGTCATGCCGTCGTTGGCGAATAGAAGCCTGAGAGACGCAGTCAGACGGACCCCAGCGGCGCATCGGACTCGATTGGGTAAGTGCCAAGAAAATAGGCTTGACTGGGACCACCTCAGCCTCAGAAGGCGGGTGGCACAGGGCTATTTTGGGGCAAAAAACACAGTGCAGCGACCCAGACAGCGCCCTGACTAATGATCCGCACTCCATTTCGTGCCCCCAAAACGGGCGAAATAAAGCGAACCTGGTCAGCTTTCTGTACATGTTGATGCATCTTCGCTCAACACCGCCCATTAACCACTTCATCGTCACGCCGTTTGCGGTGATCAAAGCCCAACGAAAAACAGAAAATGCCAGGGGTCCCAAAGGCGAGAGGGTGCGATGCATGTCGGAAGCAGAAGAAGAAGGTGGGTTCAGATGGGACTCGGCCGCGTCAAGTCAGAACTGATTAGTTGGTGGCCCTAGTGTGATCAGAAGCAGCCAACCTGCAGCCGGTGCGAGCGGCTGCTGATCAAATGTGTCGGGAGCGGGGTCAAGCGAATCAAGTTCACATCTCAAGCCTTCCAGATTGTAGACGGCCAGGTCAAGAAGAGCAAGGGGCCGGCAGTGACGGACCTTGTTCTAAGAGCGGGCCCGAGCAATGGAGGGTCGAGATTGGCGAACAGACTGGTGTCAATGTTTGAGATGAAGGACTTGAGGTACGACATTTACACCTACGGCCTTGTTTTCACCGATCTGCCTCGCTATATTGGCTCCAGCCCCGCGCTCGATGCGGCCGTGGCTGCCATAATTGCAGCCGTTGACACCATCCAAAACAAGAGTGCAAGGCCAAGAGCCCTTGCCCGCCACGTGGATGCATTGGCCGCTTTGGCCAAGGCCATGGAAGACCCAATTCGAGCTTGCACGTATAGTAATATGTGTGCTATCTACATTTTGAACATCAGCCAGGTGGGTGCAGTGCGCGGTCAAGTTGGGCACGGTTGACCTGCTAACAAGTTGATGGGTAGGGTATGAATGACTTTCACGGCGATGATTTTCCAAAGCATGGCCAAATACTGGCACACTTGATTCGTGACGTCGCTATCCAGGGCCGTCTTCATGAATTTGAACCACGCTTAATTCGAGTCTTCTGCACAACAACGGTGAGATTGATTGACCCCAAACACACCCGTAAATTCCAACGGCTATTCTGACTTGAGGATTGCAGGTGATTGAGAGCTTCTACAATCATGATATTGAGTTGGGCGAGTGGTTTTGGGACATTTTCTATATGTGCCTGGAGCCGCGCCCAATTCACACCCAGGTCGGCTCGCTCGTCAGCGTCCGACTAAACACCATGGCAGACATTGCGATATATCTCCGCGCACCTGAAAAATATCTGTACCAGATACGCACCACGTATGATATAATCCGATCCGAGTACGACATCCTTCGCTCGGCAGGCAGAGCTGTAATAGACGCTGCCGCGAAACCCGATGCCAAGTTTGAGACGAAAAGAATGGCCGCTGGGTACATGGCAGCGTTCGGGACATTCCTGGGCTTCGCCTCGACCTTGAACCGCATCCTTCACATATTCGAACCCGAATTGGATCGCCTCAAGGATTCGGAAAAGATCTGCAGAGACACCGTGCTGCTCGCCAACGACGCCAACCCTTACCGGCCCTTATCGGCAGGCGTCGCGGGAAACACGGTGCTGATCGTTTGGGCATCCAGAATCAATGTGCAGGAGGGGGCCGAATTAGAGGCAGCAATGCTGTCGTACTCGGGCGAGTTTGACAGGGCCAACTACATGTATCGCATTTGGACCTTGACGGATTGGTACGAGAGGCTGGAAAAAGTTCGGACGTCCATGGCCTTGCAACAGCTTCTTGGCACTGAGTCGAACATCATGGCGAATGACTCGGAAAGCATAGACACCTCATGTTCAGTAATGTAGATTTCGTCTCACGGGTTATTAAGAAGACAGTTTTGCGATTTGGGAGTGCCATATACGGCAAGGTAGACAGGACATTGATTGGTACATGTAGTCCAGCTAGTTTATTTCAACGCCTCTATCAATTTTATACAAAAAAGGGTGTTCCGGAATTTCATTTTTCGCATCAAGTGAATCATGAACCATCCATTCATCCCGCCAAGAAGACTTAGACGCAAGAGCTGCTGCCCTTGACAAAGGTGCCGTCCGAGTTCTCGCAGCCGCAAGTTCCGTCGGTGGGGTCCTTGATGCAGGTGGTGCCGACGCCAGAGGACTCGCCGTTGTCGCTGTAAACAGGTTAGCAGGTGGCTATTGTACAGGATGAAACGTTGTCACTTACCCCCAGAAGAAGGTCCAGTAGTCAGAGTCGGCAGTCAGCTCAGAGTCGGTGGGAGCAGTGCAGGTGTAAGCCTGGCAGGTGCCGTAGGGAGCGCCGTTGTTGGCGTCGTACTGGTGGTCGACCTTGAAGACGGCAAAGGTCTGGGTGCCCGAGACACGGGTGTTGTAAGCGCACTCGGCGGCCTGGATGGCGGTGGAGGTCTTGGAGGCTGTTGCGGAAGGTCAGTGAGATTGGTTGCAAAACAACCATAAAAGTTGCGGTGCACTCACGAGAGCAAGCAGGGTTGGCAGGGTATTTGCCGTTGGTGTTGCTGGTGGCAGGGTCAAGCGTCGCGCTCACAGAGGCGGCGGCGGCCAGGAGAGAGACAAGGGTGGAAAGGCGGAACATTGTGGCTGAGTTTACCGGCAACTAGCAAAGTGAACTGAATGGATAGTGATAAGGATAAGAGGCTTGGTGAGGAGGATAAAGAAAAGCCCCGATAATGGACGTCGGCTCACATGTCTTTATAGCCATCTGCCTTGTCTTGTCACCCCAGAATCGGGATTCTTTGAAACATTGCAGCTCCCACCTGGTGGGTTCCGACGCTCCAACGGCTTGTGGAGCTAGAGCCCCTAAGCTATCCCGCTTGCAGGCTCAAACAACCTTGGCCGGGGTGCCGCCTGGGTGGGGTGGAGCCCGTGGAAGCCTAGGCGGGTTTGAGGTAGACAGCAATGCAGCGCTGGCAGCGAGGCGGGACGATGAATTGTTTCGTCTTGCGCGTCTTCTCGGAGCATCTGGAAGGGTTCCCCCTTTGTTGTTTTCTGGGTTCTGCGTGAGCTTTGCCCCACCCCCAGCCGGCGTCGTAACCCAGCGCCTCTCTCAAGTTTATTGCTCCCACGAGGGGTCTTCCTCTCGCGTAGGGGTCACACCCTCTAAAAGGGGGTGCTGGCAGGGTCACCTCTGGGCTGCTGACGCCGCCACAGCGCACCGACCCAGGCGCTGTCGCCTGCAACTGGTGGAACAACTTTTGTTGTTTAACTTGCCGGAGCTTTGGCCTTGAGCAGCCAAAGCGAAAGAAAAAAACGAATCAAGACTATTCTAAGCGAGTTCGTCATGTTCAACAACATGCCGATGTTCCGGAGCCGATGCACCTGTGTTTTTTTCTCCGATGCAGTAGCTGTCAATTTCGTGTGAAACGGACATGCAAGGGTACTTGCATCGGCTGACATACCTAAACCAGCATCCCCAACGGATTACTAGCATTCACTGTCAGTTATTACCGTCGCAGCCACGCCATAGCCATTGATTGAAACTATCCAGATCAATTAATTTCTTACTACTAGAAGTTTACCAATGCCAGGGAGGTTGTATTGCATCATCCATTCACTATACTGAGCTGCTGCCGAAGACATTGTATGTCGAGCTTCGTCAGCGGTCATTTCTCTCATTTTTCCATATTAAAGTCAGCCACGCGTCCAATAATTCCTAAACGCTCAAGTTACTAGTTGTTACAGGGTGCATGTTGGATTGAGTATGCTCAAATGTTATAAACTCTAGCCTCTAAATAAAAAATTGACCCATGGCACTGAGCAACAGGTCCCACGTTGTAACATCAAATGAAAATGCGAGCTAATTTTTTTTTTTTGGAAAACAGGAGAGGGCAACCAACAAGAAACTAGGTTCGGTGAAGGAACTCCAAGTTCTGGACAGACTGCAATTCTTCATGGAACTGCCTTGGTATGTGGTGGACGGCTGAACACTGTAGGGTATCTCGCTTTGCTCAAGAGGGTTGGGGGTTTTCACGCCTATTCTAATAGCAATACGAGTATCCGCTATGGTTTGATGAATCAGTATTTACAAAGCGTTGGTAGATGTCTATAAAGATGCAGACTAAGACATCTTGCGAGTTGATTGATAGTACTGCGGCATTGTGGGTAGGCAACGCACAAGACAGCATGAATACACAGTACCTCTAGTAATTACATGACACAAACCAGATTAACACATATACGCAGAAACTCAGCTCTTACCACCAAGAATTTGATCAAGCGCAGGCTCGCCATATTTGATCATCCATTCAGAGTGCTGGGCTGCGTCTGAAGAGAGCCGATGTGCAGGTTCATAGGCCATCATTACTTGAAGCAAATTCTCCAGCGCTTTCATTTCATCCATGCCAAAATCATTCTTACGCCCCATGATTCCCAATCGCTCTTGCAACAGACGAGACCAAGGTGCGTGGCCGCGAGCCGTGTCCTTTTTCCAAGATCCGCCCTCCAGGAAGAAGTCACTTCTGGCCGTCCAATTATCCCACCACCGCTTCGGAAGAGGCCCAAAAGTACTGATCATTTCGGCGACGGTATGATCTTCATCAGATATGAAACCTTCGAACAGGGGTCGTTGGCCAAGAATCTCGTACAACGTGCACCCAGCAGTCCAAATATCGATGGCAGGGCCCAGCGGATCCTTGAAAATGGCTTCCGGCGGCAGTAGCAGAACGGGAGTCCGCAATTCTCTCTCAATTGCACCACCTGAACCATTGAAGAAGAATGATCCGCCAAAGTCTGAAATGATTATATCAGCCTCGGTTATGTCTTCGCAACTTTGGATAAACCGAGCTGGCGGTACGCAGTAGCTAGGAACTTCGGGGCCATTAGGTTTCTTGTCCAAACGTTGAACAGGGAGCTTCTCAGGTTCTCCTATCTGTTGATACAGATCCTGGGTACGGGCGGCTTTAAATGATGATGACTTGAACAAAATATTATGTGTGTGAAGATCTGTGCGTACACTTAAGCAATGGAAAATTCGTATTCGAGGGATGATGTAGACTTACCACTATGTACGACACCGCACGAGTGTAGGTAGGCAATGCCGTGCAGAAGCTGGGCTCCGATTGCTCTAGCGATGTTGGCGGGGAATACCCAGACTGTGCTATACTGCTTCGATTCTGCGAGGCTGCATCCAGCAGCCTCACTCACAACACAACGATGATAACCATTGGGGCCAATAATGGAAAACTCATCCAGAAATGATGCAAAGTAGCGACGCCCGGGATGATTTGTATCTCCAGATGCCAGTCGAGCCAAAATTTTGCTTTCCGAGCTGTTCGTCGAAGTGCTGGCCACTAGGAACTTTAATGCGACGAACTTGGACATTAGGTGGTCCTGAGCAAGCCAGACGGTGGAGTAACTTCCATGACCAAGTTTATGCACAATTTCATAACGGTCCCTGCTATACCTGTCGCCAATATGTATGAACAGGGTGATAGCCTCCTGGGATATATCCTTCAAGATCCTCCACTCCCTCCTGCCACTGATAACTGGGACGAGGCAGAGAAGATTCTGTCACTGTCACTTTAGGCCCTGTGTTGGTTGAGTACGTGCGGGCAAATAGGAGCGAAATTAGATTTGGAAAGAAATATTTGCGATGTACTTTTGGCCAGAAGTAATGGAGAGCGGCCATAATACACTGAGCATGCACGGTAGTCCTCAAATGCCAAGTAAGTTCGAACTCAGATGTACGCGCGCGCGCGTGACTGGCGCTTTGGGCTTGTTGTGAAGTGGAGCTCCAATGACTAATGAGTCGAGTATAGCCAATGGTATGGGTGGGTGACAGGTGCGTAGATATTGCGGCGCGGGTTGATTGTCTTAATATGAAACCTGCGCAGATGTACATGTGCGGAATGATGCCCTACTTAACGCTTTGAACTGCAGGCGCGTTTGCTTGGGCCGTAACAGCTGCCGCCTGTCTATTAGTTGAATCTGGCTCGAGCTTTGGGTTGTATGGGCGTTCACTGGAAATGCATTTTTTTTTTGAACAAGGATACAGCAATCGGAGCGGCATCTGTTCGTCGAAGGATTGAGAACGTGCTGATAGAAGAGCCCGCAGGTGGTTTGTTACTTGAGACAAATATGCCCTCGTTGGCCAAACAACTGTCCTACATGTAGATTTTATTGAAACTCACCAATTTACCTCACGGATAAAGACTAACTGGAATAAATCGCTAGACGCTTAAGCGTTACCACCTATGAGTCACAACATCCTCTCATGCTTTCAAGTCCGTATCCTCCAAATATATATGGATCAACTGAATTGTTTCTTTGGTATGTTGGCACCTCTCCACGTCATTACACGCGCTTTTCAAGGTTCTTGTTCCTATTACGATCTCAATAGTTCCTAACGTTCATTGCAAGTTAGGCGGTGAATTGCACATCAGTGGTCGCTTTTAGCTTATCTTATAGTTGCCCCGCAGATTATCTTAGATTAGACAATGAAAGAATGCTGAAGCGAACCCCAATGCGCACACTGCGCCGTCCATATCAGCAAATGATGTCACACAGTTCGCCAAAAAATGCACTAGTAGAAAAGGCCATGTGCATGTTTCGTTATCATAGAAACCCCTGCACTGTTTTCCTATTAAAGAAGGCGCTGTAGCATGGCCCAGCCTTTTAGCCGCCATGTGGAGGCTGCATTTGGCATACAAGCCGCTGGAATACGAGCCATATCCCTCGGTTCAAAGGCAACCGATTTTCCTTGAGCCATTTAAACTCCTGAAAGAGCGATGGGCGAGTATAAAGACAGCAGAATTGTCCTTATCCATCTTAATTTCTCAGCACCAAGAATCCTCGCTACAAACTATGACACCATATACAGCAATGCCATCTTTATTGCTCCTTTTTCTAGTATTGATTTCATCTAGCCATGCGGTTAGTGTCCACGGTAATGGGATTGAGTATTTGGGCGTGCAAAACAAGACCTCGGGGTAGGGACTTTGTTCCATTTGGACGGTTTTCGTGATTAACAATCTCTCATAGAATTAATACATTTTGGGGAATTCGATATGCTCAGGCACCAGTGAAAAACCTGCGGTGGAGAGCACCAGTGCCGGTTCAATCTACTTCAAAGAGAGACATTACAGTCATCAACGCAACAGTCCCAGGACCGGCATGTATTCAGAGTGAACCAACATGGACCTCAAGCGGCCCTACAGAATTGATACAAGATGAAGACTGCTTGTTGCTTAATATTCAAACACCATCAAAGCCAAAATCATCAAAGCTGCCCGTCCTTGTTCTCATCCATGGCGGAGGTATGTGGCAAATCTCATTCCTAATATGCTACAAGGGCTGATGAGCAATAGGCTACGTCGGTGGCGATGCAACAACGACAAGCGGGGATAGCCTCGTATATCAGTCGAACGGGACCATGGTCTATGTGGCTCTTCAATACCGCCTTGGCCCTTTGGGTTTCCTGGCTGGAAAAGGTGTCAAGGAAGATGGCATGTCGAATGCAGGCCTCTTGGATCAACGCGCTGGCCTCGAATGGATACGAAAAAATATTGGAATTTTTGGTGGTGATCCCTCCAAAATAACTATAACAGGAGGTAGCGCTGGAGCCGGCTCTGTGACTATGCAAATGATTATGTTTGGGGGCCAGAAGGATCCACCATTCCGAGCGGCTATCGCGGGTAAGTGGCAGAATTATTCACATTGCACACATTTACTCCGTGATAATGACGATTTCTTAGAGTATCCTTGGTGGACGCCAACTTACGACGATACGTGGGTGGACAACCAGTACGCCGGATTCTTAGAAGCCGCGAATTGCACCACAATAAGCTGCTTAAGAAGTCTGTCAATATCTGAAATTCAGAATGCAACTGCAAAATCCTACCAATCTGCGTATGTTGCCAAAAAATACGCGTATGGCATATTCTATTGGGGACCCGTCATAGACGGCGACACCATTCGCGACAATCCCTTTGAGGAATTCAAGAATGGGCATTTTACCAAAGTTCCCATTTTAATAGATCGCAACGAAGATGAAGGTTTTATGTTCACAAATTTTTCAACGTCCACTAAACAAGATCTCCATTCTGACCTTGCAACATTGTGGCAAGATACGGAGGGCTACTTCACCGATATTGCGATAAACCTCTACCCAGATTCGATTTATAATCGGACCCATCTTGAAGAGTTACCTGCATTGCAGTCGTTGGATGGACCGCTTGGTATAGACCTGGCCATATTTGCCGACGTTTTCTTCCAGCGCGAGGCCGCTTTTGGAGATGCCGTGGTTAATTGCCCAACTCGCTATGTGGCCAAAGCAGTAGCCGAGGCAGGCCAGCCTGTTCACAAGGCCATTTTTAATGCT
Source organism: Calonectria leucothoes (assembly GCA_002179835.1). Lineage (NCBI taxonomy): Eukaryota > Fungi > Ascomycota > Sordariomycetes > Hypocreales > Nectriaceae > Calonectria > Calonectria leucothoes. The sequence continues at coordinate 69,652 of NAJI01000005.1, forward strand.
GGATACCAATTCCATGGAGCCACTTCAAGCTATTTGTTCAGTAGCCAAATCAATGGTACGTTTACTATTCCATCCTTGACGCAGGCGCTGCTAATGGTGATAGCGGATGGGGAATTCGATTTTCAAGGCGCCGTCGTGCCTGGGAATGCGACTCTAGCCAGTATTCTCCGCAGTTACTTTATATCTTTCACGCTCTCTCTTGACCCGAATACGAATCCATCTGCGGTGGTTCCGCCGCCGGCCTGGCCACGATATCACTCCACAAACTCGGAGATCCTCTACCTCGGGTTTTCTGAGATTTATCCGAAAAAGGACCCCGATGTTACTAAGCAATGTCAGTTTTTGCAAATGGGACGGGGAAATAATCAGGGTATCTGGCCTCAGTGGTAATAGCACACCGAATATATACGTATTGCTCTCTAGAGCTTCTGTGCTCTGCTTTTCCACGTAAACAAGCTTCGCCACGCATCGCGACATTGAGGACACAATACTGCCTAGTCTCTAACCGCTCAAGCCGGTACCAGAAGGCTCTAAAATGCCGAAGCACCGTGGTAATCCACATTTGCGAGGCATTCTGTCCTTGCCCGAACTGAGGCTTTGTGGTTCCTCTCAGCTTGCCGGTCCACTAATTGACAGATTGGGGAATTCATACCGATCGCCTCCATCGCATGATGCCCAGGGTGATCCTAGCCCAAGCCACTGTAACACTTTTTTTCTGTGGGCGCCGCAGTGGCCCGAGCGGCAGATTCAGCGCTGGGGAATATCCCGAGAAGTCGTGTACTCCACGGGGCGAATGTCGATCTTCAAGAAATATTAATTGGCTCTAAACCATGCTAGATGACCTCTTCCATGAAAAGAAAACCTTGATTGAGTACATCGCTTGCCCTTATGATCTTTTTGACGACTAACAAATGATCTCGCTACCACCAATAGCTTGTTCTCGATTTGGATGAACCAGGCCTAATTGAGTAAAGCATCCCGAGTCATGGCGGCTGGTTCATCGTCCGTGGTTTTTCTTACCAAATTGGCCTCCACGTTATGCGGGTATAAATATACACGGGCGAGTGAGAAGAGAGCAGCTGACCCGAATCACGCACGTTGTCTCGCTCTGGAGTCCCGATTTGCCGTTTGGATTCTCCGACCTGCCACTCTTTTTTCGCTGGCCCCGATTTAGGAGTCTACAGACATCCGCGCGTTTTCGAGCATCACCTCAAATCAATTCTTTGAATGCCAGAAGTTCCTCCGAAGAAACTTGACGCAAATCTATCACGCGTTGCACAACACACCACTGCTGTCCCATCGCCCAAATAAGCCACCGGAACTCCAAAATGGCCAAGATCTCGACGTTACTAAGTCGGCCCTTGGTAAGATGGAACCGGGAACGACAGAGTTCAGCTGTCTCCATCGACTGGGTAATCAACAGCCCAGAAAACAATTGCCCCGGCTCGCTCATCTCTGGGTGCATGAATCTCAGCATTTCCGAGGACTCCACTCGCATATGCAGCTTTGTTGCAGCTCTGCGTGTACACACAACTCAAAAGCAGCCCTTTAAGAAGACCTGCAGCGATTGCAAAACACAAACCATAAAGGTACAAGAGTGGAGTCTCATGTCGGAGCCAAAGGTTTTATCACGCGGTAACCATGAGTTTCCCTTTTCAGCCCTGATATCAGATGAGCTTCCTGCATCAATAGACAGCTCTGTAATCTCTATTTCTTACAAGTTTGAAGCAAAAGCTTGCATCGAACCAAGAGAAGGAAAGACGGGCGACGGTGCCTCGGCAACCTTCAAGCGAGATATTCCAGTCCAGCCGGCACCACCCATACTAAAACTACCCCACTGCTCAAGTTACATGTTCCAATCAACTGGTATCGAGGTCACAGCTCGTTTCCACAGGACAATTGACGCGCGGGGTACGAACAAGGCGAGCTTTAAGATTTATGGATTACTCAGAGATGCGGAAAATGGAGAGTATTCCGAAATCTGGCATTTATCTAAAGGGAGTTGGAAATTGGACGAGTGCATCAAGTCAGTGGCACCAGCATGCAATCGACACCTCGGCGACGCGGATGAGAAATGCAAAGGAGCCATTCGAACAAAATTACGAACACTCGCCACAAAAGACTTTTACGAAGGATGGAAGGCATATGATCGAAATGGAGTTGCCGAATTAGACTTCAATTTTGGTCTTCGCCAGTCAACGGTCATCAGTTCCCGTGCACAACACCACTTCAATGCGGCGATACTGGAAGGAACGGATGTATTTCACTCCCTTCTCGTCAAGCTTGTTTTTGTAAAAGAGCTTGTACTGAGAGATAAACCCAAATCGGCGATACGAACTGGCGAGGCAAGGATTTTGCATCTTCCCTATCGGGTTCTGCTTTCTAGCCAGGCAGAGCTAGAGCCTGAGTCGGACGACGATACACTCGCTTTCCAGAAAGAAGTGTTCTTGTATTCTCCCACTGATGAGGAAGATGTCCAGTCAACAGTTTTGGATTACTAATTTAGACGTTTTGGTTGATGGATATGGGCTTTTGGATTGCGTCCAGGAGATGAGTGGCGATGGTGTATTATGCTGTAGGCTTCTCTGTTTATATTTCTTTTGTTCATAAAATTAACACGAGGAATGTTGGTCATTTGATGTATGAATGACAGCGTCTTCGGAAGCAATGAAGTGCTACATGATGGAACAGATAGTTCGTGGTGAATTGCCCAACTAGGCTACTCTCACACGGACCCGTTTGGAAGCAAATTCCGCTGACGAGTCATGAGCTACGATCGGTGGTGGAGATCTTAGTGCGAAAAATTTATCCACAACGCCAATTCAGATTTGGTCAAGCGTCCAAAGCATGATCCATGATAATGCATCTTGGACGCTATAACAATCGCGATTCCGAGATGTTTCTCGTGCGGGAGCCAGGGTTGGTGGGCTAGCCGAAGGAATCTGGACAACAACAAAGTTGAATAAGATTCAGATAGCTTAGTAGCAATCGCTTTTTAAGGCGTGTGGTAGTATTTTATAAGCATAAATTGAATTTTCTTCTTCACTTCCTATTTTGTAGCGTTCGATGGCTAAGTGTAGATGCAAAGAATAAGAAAGAAAAGGCACAGAAATCTTTTGAAGAATGAAAAATGGAATACACACTCTTATTCTAGGTCACGTAGTTGAATGGATTTGATCTAAATTGAATCACATCCTTGAACGCCACTTTCCTTTCTCAATTCGCCTTTCAACATAATCCCAAAAAGTAAAACAAGTAAAACAAATCACTCCTGAAGCAGTCTTGGGAATAGAACCTGGCCATGTGCTGCCCGTCTCAAGTACATGGCCAAGAGAGGATTTAACCCGGCCTTTGTAGCCGAGTTGATCCAATCATCCACCGGGAGAACAGCAAAAGATTCTCCGGTACCCAATTCCATGAGATCCTGGACTTCGTCCATACCAATTTCTATCTCTCCGGATTCATACATGTAGCGAGCTCCTTCTGTCCCGTGCTGTGAGCCAGTAATTACGGCGGCAATGACTTTTCGCGCCACTGATGGCACTGAGATGAAATCGAAGTGACCAGACCAGGCACTCGAGTCGGGAATGGCCTTGATCTCCCGCGAGTACTTCATCATGTTGGTCATCAAATCTGTCTCCGGGGCGTCGTCGCCAGTGATGCTACTGGGGCGGTGAATGACCACAGGCAGCCCCAGTTGCTTGTTGATGCGATCTAGATACACTTCACTGACCCACTTGGCCGTGGTGTAGCCATCGACATTTGCATCATTGGGGGGATAGTCCTCAACCGAGACTTGGCCAAAGGCATCAAGACCCGAAAGACGAGCGACACTTGCGGATGAAATGAAATGGAAGGGTACGCGACGCGGAGCACCAAGGCGGACAAGCTCCTTAGTAGAAGCGACATTAACGAGCTTGAGACTTTGGTATGTCTTCATGAAGGACACATCAGCACCGACATGAATCACGGCATCAACTTCGTCAAAGACTGCCGTGACATCTTGCTGAGAAATACCAAGCTGCTTGGCACCAAGATCACCTCTGTGAACAATGACTTTGGGATGATCGAAAATCTTGGTGAGTTGCTCTCTTGACTTACGGATTGCCAAACAGTGTATCTTTTTGATCGCGCTATTGTTGACCAGCTGGCGGAGAATTTCCTTGCCCAGGAAACCTGTAGACCCTGTGAGAGCGATGACGCTTGGTGTGGCGGATTTCTGGACCGCATTGGGAGCTTCGGGTGTGTTCACGAGGCCCGAAGGAACCTCAACCTCCTTCTCCCAGTCTACCGAGGAACTCTGCGGTGTAGATTTCTGACCCTGGACCATCGCAGCCATCTCACCTAACGTTATAGACTGGAAAAGCTGGGCGAGTGGGACGTTGATGTTGAAGCGCTCGGAGATTTGAGTCTTCAAAGACACCAGGGACAAGGAATTACCACCAACATGAAAGAAGTCAGAGTCCTTGTTCAAAGTGTGGTTGCGGATGATCTCTTGAGGGACTGTTTCCTCCCAGAGACCGGCTAGGCTTTTCTCAAATTCACTGAGATCAAGCGCACTGCTCTCTGAGCTCAATGATCGAGTCATTGGGAGTTCCATAGCATCAATAGCCGCTCGATCAATCTTGTTAGAGTTCGTCTTTGGAATAATATCTAGTGCAATGAAAGCCGAGGGACGCATGTATTGGGGCAGTGGTAACCTTTGGGGAAGCTCGGCTAAGTAAGTGCTGTTGTCGTCTTCGTTGCTGGAAAGCTCAACGAAAGCTACTAGATATTTGTCATTCGAGTTCTGTATCTGGCGAGCTGATACCACAGCTTGGCGAACACGAGGGGCTGAAGAATTGACAATGGTATTCTCAATATCCTCAAGATCCATGCGAATGCCTCCAATTTTGACTTGAGTACTGCCCGCGATCCTACCGTGTAGAACAAGGCGTCCATCGGCAGTGAATCGACCGCGGTCACCGGATGCATGCACATTAGTCCATCCATTATCCTTAAAGAAAGGACTGGTTTGTTTTCCAGGGAAGAAGGCAGCTGAGGTGGCCTCATCTTGGTTTAGATATCCTGCAGCAACACCAGCACCACCTATAACCACTTCGCCGAGGACGCCTGTAGGTACAGGGTTCATATTTTCGTCAAGAATGTAGATGCTATAGTTTGGGCTTGGGGTAACTTCAAAGGAAGAATTCTCTTCGTTATCAATTGCGACAATGTTGTCGGCACAAGCGCAGGTGGTTTCGGCAGGGCCATAGCTGTTGATGAGCTTCAGGTCGGGCTTTTCCAAAGACCGGAAAGCTCGGACGAGGGACTCAGTCATGGCCTCACCTCCGCTCATAGCACCACGCCAATGGGAGCCCTGGAGCTTGCCTTTGCCGCCATGTCGAATCCATGCCATGTACTCAGTAGGGGTTCCCAGCGTGAATGTGACATTCTGAGAAACCAACATATCGCAGACAGCCGTGGGATCGCGTCGCAGGGAGGCGTTAGGGATGACAAGCGTGCCACCATATCCAAGACCGACGATGATCTGGCCCAGAGACATGTCAAATGCGTAGGAAGACTGCTGTAAAATAATTTCATTGCCCTCCTTGATCCCCCATCGAGCAACCGAAAACTCCAAGAAGTTCTTGAACCCAGAGTGTTTCAGTATAACACCCTTGGGGACACCAGTAGTTCCGCTTGTATAAGAAATGACGGCAGTGTCAGATGGTTTAGCCTGACTGGGAATGAATTCATGTGTTTGAGAAACATGAATGGTGTTCACGTCGATGAAATCGGCTCCGGTGTTTTGCAAGAACCCCGCTTCGCTGATAGTAGTGGGATCAACGAAATAGACCTGGGGCTTGCAGTCATTGACCACCATTAGTAGACGGCCTGGTCCAACATTAGGATCGAGAGGGACATAGGTAGCTCCTGTTCGCAGAATGGCGAGTAGAGAACAGACCCATTCTGGTCCTGGGCTCTGGAACACTCCTACACAGGATCCACTGCCGACCCCGCGATTTAGGAGTGCAGCAGTAAGCTGGCTAGTGCGGGTTGCCATTTGCTGATAGGTGAAACTGTTCCCGAAACCATCGGTAAGGGCAGTTCGCTCGCTGTATAATCTAGACATATCATCAATGCGATCAATGATGGTGGATGGCCATCGACTGACTTCCTCGTCACCTAAAAGTTGGGCGATTAGCATTTGTTTGGGTTATACGGGGCTGAGAAGGAATCGGACTTACCGCGGCCGAATTCGATAGCAGCTGTAATGTCTTCTTCTAGATGAAGAGAAGGCCAAACAATTCGTGTAGCAGGATTTTTGGAGAATCCACGAAGTAGGCTAAGGTAGCTCTTCTTAAGTATTTCGGCGTCATCTTTGGAGTATAGATCCTTGTTCACAGCGAACACAACGAGGTTATCACCATTGCTGACATCGACAATATCAACACTGAGATCGTAGGCGTTCTGGCCTCCGGAAATTAGCTCGCCATCAGACTCGCAACCACAAAAGGTTCGGGCTTCGACAATATTTTGACGGTAGTTTAGGAAAGATTGAAAAAGTGGACTATAAGACGACGATCGAGAGACTTGCAACTCAGTCAAAAGAACATCGAAAGGAACACGAGAGTTAGAGAATGCGCCGTCACTGACATTCTTGACATCTCTCAGGGACTCTGCAAAGGTTTGACGGGGGTCTTGGCGGAAGCGCAGCGGAAGCAGGTTCAAGAAAAGACCAAGACTCTGCAGAACGTCGGAATCTTTTCGATTGCCATCAGCAACACCAATACACATGTCTTCAATGCCGTTGGTGTAGCGGAAAATGAGAATACGGAACACGGCCAGGTAGAAATGGAAAGGGGTAACTTTGAAGCGGCGGCAACACTGCTCGACTTGGCTCTTCAGAGCTTGGTCCATTCGAAAGTTAACCAAATGAGAGTCAAAGCTGAATGAGTCAGGCCTCCACGACCTTTGAGAGAATGGAAGCAGAGGAAGAGGATTGGGCAGGTCTGGGAACTGACTGCGCCAGTAGCTCAACTCTTTGGACCACGAACCTTGCTCATACTCATTGAGCTGGCGGATAGAGAAGTCAGGGTATTGTAACATGCCCGCACCACTTAGGTCTAGGCTTCCGTTGTATGCTTTCTCCAAGTCGACAAAGAAAATAGGGAATCCGATACCATCAACAGCAATGTGGTGGTAGGCGAGGATGATGCAGTGTCGGTCCTCAGAAAACGAGAAGAGCTGCAGGCGGAGAGACTTGCCCTTGGCAAGGTCAAACACATGGTCCTGCATGTCTCTGACTGCTTTTTGGATATAAGACTCGTCTTTGATTTGGGCATGCTCAAGCGTCAATGTGGATTGCGGTAGGACACCCTGCATGTGCTGTTTGGTGTTCTCATCAGTGTAAAAGACAGTGCGGATAGCCTCGTGGCGCTGACCGACGTGGGTGACGGCCTGGGAGAATTTCTCAACATCAATCTTGCCGCTCAAGCGGACGACCGATGTAATATTGAAGACGGTCTTGTTCTCAACGAAGAAATTCAGGAACCAGAAGCGGGACTGGGCAAAAGACATGGGAACAACTCGCTCGAAATCGTCCCCGTTGCTAATATCGAGGCTAAGTAGCTTTCCCTGTTCAACGGAAGAAGAGAGAGGAGGAGGAGTTGTAACATTTGTCCTAGTTTGCTGTGACTCTAAATCCGAAGTAGGAGTTGATTGCCTCTCGCTTAGAGAAGAGTAGTCAATAGTGGGTAATTCGGCGTCATCGGGGGCGATCTCTGCTAGAGTAGACGCTAGGTTCCGAGGCTTCACTGCTGTGTCAGTAGCAACGATTACAGGTAACTCCTTGAGTGGTTCTGGATTCTTCGGTTTTGCCTCTGCACCCAAGCTGGGGACCATCTCAGAGACTAGCATCTCCTGTGTGGAGTGCAGGAGATCGCGGACAGAAGTTGCATTGAGAATCTTCAGGACAGGCATGTCAACACTTAGCTCCTTGCGTAGCCAGGATTGAATATCGACTGCAACAAGGGAGTCTACGCCGAGCTCATCAGGTCTCACATCAAGCATAGGCTTCTCAGCATCAGCTTGCAAGGCAACCTGGAGCTTTGTGAGTAGGCCAACTGCGAGAAGGTTAGCGAATTAATTGGTCAATTGTTTTCAGTAGAGCACCTACCTTTCAAGATATCAAACACATCGTCCTCGCTGGCAGCCTCTAGGAGCTGCGGCTTCATCGCAGTGCCAGACTTGTTCTTTTTCTGATCGGTGACTTGGCCACTAGTCTTGCGGACTAGATGTTGGAACATGGGGTTGGATGCCCAGTCGCGTTGTTCATCGTCATTGAGCCGGAGACCAGTGGTCATCTCATAAGTATCAGAGAAGCCCATGCGTCCTGCAAGAACACCTTCGGCAAAGATTTCGTGAAAGTCCTGCTCAGACATCCAAGAATGGCCAACTTTGTGGAGGAAAGACTGCTGGCCAAGGGTAAGTTCTCGGGATACATAACCGTTGCCCATGATGGCACCAATGTTGATGACAGAGCCGACAAGACCGCGCTTGCGTCGCTGAGCGGCTAGACTGGCCATGAACGCGTTGGAGGCAGAGTAGGCACTCTGTCCCGGATTTCCCGTGACATAGGCCATAGACGAAAAGTAGACGAAGAAATCCAGGTTGGCCTCATTGAAAATCTCATCAAGGTATACACTTCCGAGGACCTTGGGCTTCACAACTTTCTCCAGACGCTCGATATCAAGATCGGGGAATAGGGTATCGTGGAGAACCATGGCACCCTGAGCAACGCCACCAATGGCAGGCATGGTTGCACTGATTTGCTTGAAAACACCCAAAAGAGACTCTCTCTTTGTCACGTCATTGGAGAACACCCGGACAGTGCAACCTTGTGCAGCCATAGTTTGAAGCCAGGCATCCTGGATTTTGGGGTTCCTACTGGACAGCGCAATATATCTAGCACCACGCTCGACCATCCACTGACACAGAGAGAGACCTAGCCCTCCAGTCAAACCTACAAGCCAAAAGGTCTTGTCGGGTGAAAAGCTGACCTCTTTGCTGGCTGGTTGGACCTGGAGCCGAACAATTGTCTGTCCCTGCCAAGATACAATAGCCTGTTCTTGAAAGGAAGCAGAACTGTTCTGGGTGATCTCATCGAGGGAGATAGTCGGGATCGAGCCCATTTCTGTGGTGGTGAGATTTTGTACACAATTGAGCCATGCCATCTGGACGTGGTCAGATACGTGTCGAACACCAAGCGGGCTGAGATCAAGTTGGGCATAATCGCTAACCAAGCCGTTGTGGTCAAGCCTGGGGCAATCTGGAGGCAAGCAGCTATGCACAAGACTTGAAGCCTCGCTCTGAGTGTCCATATCAATGAACATGGACAGGTTCTTTGGCAGCAGCTTTTGAAGGGATGTCCTTGTCGCGCGAGGATGTATGTAAGCCCACGGTTTCGTGCAATTCTTGGCCGCCGTGGTCAGAAGAATTAACTGAATGCCTCGTTCTGTGGCAAGCTTGGAAAGAGCCCCACCAAGAGCGTATCCGGGATTGAAGACGGCGATAGCTTTTCCTTGGATGGCATTGTCGAGGATGCTGTGGGCCAGAAGCTGCATGTACAACGACATCAAAGCCTTGAGCGCCTGCTCGTCGGACTGAGGCGCAGCAATTGTCCAGCCAGCTGGGGCATAAACATGTGAATCCAGAGAACTGGACAGTACAAGAACCCGAGTACCATTCTGACAGTCCTCGCCAAGGGAGATGAAAGCCTTGCTCTCTCTCGAAACTCTGATGGCTTTCAAGAGAGAATGACTGAGTTTTATGCCTCCGATGCGGGAGCTGCTGGTCGTTCCTTTCTGTCTAACGACGGGTTTGGAGTTTTGGGGCACGATGGATAATCTGGTGTCCTTAATCTCCACATCGCGAGTCAGCACTCTGCGAGAAGAATTGTAACGATCATTCCTCATCGGACTGAGGCGGTAGCGAGGAATCATGACTTGCTGATCCTTAATGCGTATTTCAGGCTCATTGTACCACAAGATATTCTTGAGCTTGTTTGCTTCCTCCCATATGGTGTAACCATCAAGTTGCAATAGTCTTTTCGCAATAGTTTCGAAATTGATTTCGGAAGGATTGACAAAGTCCAGAACCTGACAGTGGACATGGGTAAGCTCCAAAGTCACACTTCGGCACAAGCCAATGAACATGTTCTTGAAGGGGCTGTCGGATTGAGCTTCGGAGGTAACCCATAAAATGTTCTTGCTCTGACCAAACATCTTTTGGAGACCCTTGAGTCGTGTCGACGAGATGTTCTCGAAAGTGGATACTTCGAAAAGGTCAGCAAGGCAGACGACGGTTCCAGAGAAGGGCATTTCAGCATCAGAAACTTCTTCAAGACTGTAGAATCGAGTGATGGCTTTGTAGTGGCGAGTAACCCTTTCATCAAAAACACCATCAGAAATCTTGCTCCTTTCCGCTCCGATAATGGTCAGGTTGTTCACACCCAAAGGCTCATGGGTTGGCAGAAGAGGCTCCCGTAGGAACGAAACTTTGTCATCAACAGCCTGGCAGGTGAGAACAGCCAGTGGTAGAGGAAAACTGCTATTGTGGGGAGTGTGAGATTCAATGCCAGAAAATCCCGTCTTTCGCATTAGGTCGTCCCATACTTTGGCATCCACGCAAGGAGATAGCTTGCGGCCATCGTCAGAGCCGAGCCACCAGCCTGGCAGGCCACCAAAGATGAAACCAAAGCGCATGGGGTCGTTGTCAGTGAGCTCAACCATAAGCAGGTAACCACCAGGCTTGAGAAGTTTGCGTGCATTTTTCATGGTTTCTTCCAAGTTTCGGGTGGCGTGGAGCACTAGGGACGCAATTACAAGGTCGTAGGATCCCTCGATGTAGCCTTGGTCGGCAGGGCTCTTCTCGATGTCGCAAACTTTGAAAATCATTCGAGAGCGATGCTCAGCAAACTTCTCCTCGGCTTTCTCAAAGAAACCACTCGAGATATCAGTGTAAGTATAGGACGAAAAGGCTCCATTGAGACGTCCGAGGATCATGTCAGTTGCACCGCCGGTCCCAGAGCCTATATTGATCAGCTCATAATCTGATAATATATCACATTACACCAGACTTACCAATTTCGAGAATGTTCATATGAGGGAAACGGTGGCTAAATTGGCCAACAATGCGAGCCATATCCTCCAGATAGGTATTCATGCCTAGAGCGTAAGCGTAGAAGTCATTGAGCATGTTATCATGCACCATGGCCTCCAGAATATTCATATCACCCCTGATAGCTGTGGTGATGTTTTCACCAACAGCCTTCATAATGCGTAGGTCAATACTGCTAGGATGACTGGATTAAATTAGCACAAACTGTCTGCATCTTAGCGTGAATATGGGAAACAAACCTATCAATGATTTTAAGAATTGTTTCCCTCTTGTCATCAATCCACTCTTTCTTCGCGTATGGGTGCGTTCCACTTGCAACGTACTCCAAACAATGATCCACATAGTCGAATAGGCGGTCATGATGCCACTCATGACCTTGTCGTTGATGTTTCGGGAACTCTACATCAATCTGACGAAGATAGAAGTAAGCAACTCTCTCCATAAGAAATGATAGGTCAAGGTCGCCAGCATATTCGTCACCTTCCCAGGTGACAGTGGTTCCAGTCGGTATCTCGGGCCCCCAAGTCAATTCAGAGAAGATTTTAGTGTCATTCTCAGACGTTGAGGGGTTCAAAGGTGTGGCATGGAGACCTTGCAGCTGAATTATGGTGTGGCTGGCGTCCACCGAGTGAACCTCAACATCACCAGACAGATCAGCGCCATCGCCATCGCCCATGGATGAGTAAAATGGTAGATGAGCCCCAGACTGGAGGGTGGACTGGCGGCAGTAAACAAGGTTGAGACGAAGGCGGTCAACTTTGGTCGGCAAGTAGATGGTACGCAGGCGGCCATCACCAGGGTAACTAAAAGCCAACATGATGGACTGAATGGCACAATCAAGGGTGCCAGGATGAATTATAAGCGAAGAGGTGCCATCGTTATCCAATTCAGGAACGCGTAGAGTGCCCAGCGCTTCACCGAGTCTCCTGCTGGTATTGGAGAGAGTCTTAAATGGCCCTGTGTAGCCAAAGCCCAGCTCTTCGGTGGCCATATAAAATCGCTCCCACTCAAGGTCTTGATATAGACCTTCGCGAATATGGGGAGCTGGGAGCGTGTCTTTGGAGGCGGCGCCTCGCACTATGCGGAGCCTACCAGAGGCGTTCTTAACCATGGCACCAGAGTCTTTCCCGCTGTCGGAATAATAGGCGAAGATAAGCTCGTCAACATCAGTGCTCTCTTCGATAACCTTGAGGGATAGAATTGTATCAATGCCCCCAGTTTCTTGGAGAATGAGAGCTTGTCCAATGATGAAATCGACAAATTCTAGGAGCTGGATCGACTCCACAGGGTAAAGCTTCACAGCGGCCTCAACAGCTGCCGAAATGTAGGCGGCGGCAGGGAAGACGATTTGACCCTCAATCTGGTGATGCACCAGCCAAGGGATCTCGCGAGGAGTGAGATAATTCTTGAATCTGACTTCATTATCAATCCCATCGGGGCACATTGTGCCAAGAAGTTCATGAGGGGCGTGGCTACGACTGCGAAACGTTTTGGAGTACCGCGACTCGTACCAATAGATGCGATCATGATCCCAAGCGTACATAGGTAGCCCTTTCAGTAGCTTAGGCGGCACAGTGCTACCGTAAATGCCTTCATCATATGTTGTGAAGTTGACGACAGTAGGGCCAAGTGACTGCCAGAGGGAACCGAAACAACCCGAAATGGCCTCAATTGCATTCGAACCCCGTGCTAGAGTCCCTGTATAGGGTATGTCCTGACCCGAAATTTCTTTGATGGTTGAGATGACAGGGCCTTTCAGAGCAGGGTGAGGACCGATCTCGATACCCATATCGAAGGGCCCTGCGGCGCCGATTGCATACTCCACAGCCTGTGAGAATAGGACGCTCTGGCACATGTTCTCTCCCCAATACGTTCCCTGAAGCCTTCCCAGGTCAATATTCTCAATGTCTTCGGCGACGACGCTAGAAATCCAGACAGGAGCATCTGAATCGCTGGGGCGAGCTTGAATTTTAATGTCACAGTTCCTAAGGGCGGCGACATATGGCTCAAAGCAAGGTTGCATTTGGTGGGAGTGATAAGCTTTGTCAACCTTTAGGAGACGTGCGAACTTCTTTTCGTCCTCAAGGATTGCTTTGGCCTCTTCAATGGCATCAAGATCACCGGATAAGGTCAAACTGTCGGGCGAGTTCCGAGCAGCAATGCAGATTCGGCCCTCAAGGGAAGGTAGTTCGCAAAGCTCTTCAGCATCCTCGTGAGACGTCCCGATGGCCATCATACCGCCAACTAGCCCATTATTGGTACCGGCAAGCTTCAGGAAGAAACCGCGGTAGTAAGCAATGCGAATGGCATCTTCGGCCGAGATGTAGCCAGCGGCGTGCGCTGCAGCTATCTCACCAGAAGAGTGGCCAACAACTGCCGCCAGATCCACCTTGGCACCTTTGAGAATAGCGACAAGGCCTATCTGAATAGCAGTGCATAGAGGTTGTGATAGAGCCGCCTGGCCAATGCGAGAAGAGTCCTTATCCTTGAGCAATTCTTCCCTGATAGTCCACTTAGGTACGTGGTCAGTGGGCAAGGTATTGAGAGCATTCTGTAGCCGTTCCATGCAATGAGAGAATAAAGCCGAGTGCTGGATCAGCTCCTTCCCCATGGTAGCCCATTGAGCACCTTGGCCAGTAAAAATACCAAGAAGCCGCGGCTTGCCCTCGGAAGTGACATGAGGGTTGGCAATAGTCTTGACACCTGTCGATGACCGGCTGGCATCTTCGAGCTTTCTAGCCAAGTCTTCAACAGTCAGAGCGGAGATTGAAACCCGCGCCGGTAGACAAGATCGTCGGGTATTCAAAGTCCAGGAAAGATCCCGTAAATTAATGCTTGGATGTTCCTTGATGAAGGATGAGTATGCCCCGAGAAGTTTAGTGAGAGATCCTTCGGTGCTTGCAGAGAAGTTAAAGGGCAACATGAAGGAACTGGCAGGCCTGTCTTCAATTTCCAACACTGCTCGTGTATGATCTGGCACAAAGTTCTCGAGAATGGCGTGCGCATTGGCGCCTCCAAAGCCAAAGCTATTGACGCTAGCACGAAGTAGATCACGAGAATGGACTTCTGGCCATTGCTGAGCTTCCTGAGCGATGCGCAAGTGGGTGTAAAATGGCTTAACCTGAGGGCTAAGCTCATTGAGGAGCATATTCGGAGGAATTGTGCGATTCTGAAGAGCTAGACAAGCCTTCATGATACCAGCAATACCCGCGGTACCTTCAGTGTGGCCTATGACAGTCTTGATAGACCCGACATATAAAGGAGCGTCTGTGGCCTTCCTTTTGAAGCCGACGCTTGGACCGAAAAAGGCAGTGTGGATGGCCTCGGCCTCGACTGGGTCACCAGCAGGGGTACCAGTTCCATGGGCCTCGAAGTATTGTGGTCGATCGGCCGGTTTAGACAGGTCCAGCCCTGCCTTTTGGTACGTGGCATTGATGAGATCTTTCTGAGCTGTCGGGTTAGGCATGGTAATGCCCTTTGTGCGGCCGTCTTGGTTGACTCCAGTCTCTCGGATAATGCATTCAATGTCATCGTGATCGGCAAGCGCTTGACTCAGCGTCTTTAGTACTAGAACACCGACGCCGTCACCTCGGGCATATCCATCGGCGTCTTTGTCCCACATTCGGCTTCGGCTATTCGGGCTAAGCATTTTCAGCTTGCTCTCCGCAACGTATTGTTCAGGCCCTAAAAGAAGGTTGGACCCGGCTACTATAGCGCTGCTAGACTCGCCGCTTCGGAGACTTTGAACCGCCTGGTGGACGGCGTAAAGGCTAGAAGAGCACGCCGTATCAATCGTCATTGATGGGCCGTGAAGGTCAAAGAAGTAGGATATTCTGTTGGAGATGATGCTCCGGGCGGTGCCAGAGGCGAAGTATGTTGGGAAATTGTCAATATCACGGCCAAGGAGATCGGCGTAGTCGCCTGTCATGAGGCCAACATACACACCGGTGTTGGAGCCCTGAATCTTTTCCATTGGGATGCCTGCGGCTTCCAAAGCTTCATAGGCGGTCTCCATGAAAAGTCGTTGTTGAGGGTCAATAGAGTTCGCCTCAACAGGCTTTACTCCGAAAAACTGAGCATCAAACTGACGATGATCCTGGTTTAAGAGGTAGGATTGGCGAACATTTGTAGCGCCATGATGGGTTGCATCTTCATGATAGAACACATCCGTGTTAAATCGGCTTGGTGGGATGTCACTGAGGACATCTCGAGGTTGTCGAAGGAGCTCCCATAATTTAGACGGAGATGAGGCATCTCCAGGGAATCGACAAGCACTACCAATAATGGCAACCGGCTCATTGAAATATTCCAGTTGACGAGGCATATTTGCGCCGTGACAGAAAGTCAAAGAAGAAAGACTGCAAAGAGTACTGGAGGGGGTGACAAAAAAGTACGGAAGTGGGAATTGTTGTTCCAAGGTGCGCAGTATGTGGAATATGGCTCGTGAGGAATGTTGAATTGTTCACCTGTGTAGGAGAGGCAATTGAGATTAGGCAATGGATCGCCTTTAACTTCCTAGGTAAATAAACGAGGGCTCCAAGATGAAGTAGAGAATAATATGTAGGAAATTATACATGGACTATTCTGTTCCCGAAATACACCACACGGCGAGGTGGCATCACTCTGTGCAAGGGCCGGTCTGCTTGGGCAGCCTACCGTGCATCTACTCCCACTCCGTACGGCGTAAGAATCCTATGCTAATACGATGGGCGTGTCAGTCTTCGGATTTAGCACAGATCTATTTTGGGTAAGGTCTATCCGTAGGTACACATTCGGAGTGATGTGGTCCAATCGGCGTGCAGCCTTTTTGTTTCCGGAGCTCCATCACCTCCGGTACGGGGAATGTACAGTCAGATAGCATCCGGATCTACACGCACTGCAACCCACGCGTAGGAAAACGAAGAGGTAAAGTAAATCAGGAAACAGACCCCGTGCCTGTAGATCCGATAAGCACATCCGAAAATATTGGGTACTTGAAATCACATCATCTCGTGTGCTAGAGTGCAATGTCTACTGTCCCCCACACTGCACGATTGATGCTAGTTCGTGGTGACCAAAATTCTACAACTTGCATCCAAACTAAAGAATCATATTGCAAATCCTAACCATGCATAAATTCTTCAAAGGCGAGTTTTTCAATTTTGAAATCATTCGCATTCTCGGCACAACCCGCTCTGGAGGCGCAGACGTTGCCGAAGTTCTCGACGCTGTGGGCCAAATCAAGGAAAACGATCCTGTAACTTGGCACAAAGCCTGGGCATATCAGAGCGAGAAGGCAGAGCAAATTGCCGATGAAGCTCTGAGAAATGGCCACCGTCACGCCGCGCGAATGGCCTACCTCCGCGCCGCAAACTACGCCCGTGCCAGCGCCTACATGATGTGCTCCGACATACCCACGAAGTCAGATCCTCGCACCGTTCCTCTTCTTCGCAAGACTGTGGAACTATTCAGGAGAGGCATCGTTCTCTCCAGAAATCCCATCCAAATTTTGGAAATTCCCTACGAAAACGGGGTCAAACTCCCCGCATACCTCTATCTTCCGCAAGCCTCTCACCGAGTCCCGGGCGGGATTCCTCTCGTTGTTAACCCGGTCGGCGCTGATGGGATGCAAGAGGAGATTTACCACATGTACCCTGCTGAGGGTCCTGAGTTAGGATACGCCGTTTTGACCTTCGAGGGTCCCGGTCAGGGCCTAACTCTCCACGAGCACAACGTTCCGATGCGACCGGATTACGAAGTTGTTGACAAGATAGTGCTGAATTATGTTCAGCAATACGCCCAGCAGAAAGATCTTGGCATTGACTTCAATCGCGTTGCGATTGCCGGAACCTCGCTGAGTGGCTACTTCGCTCTCCGCGCTGCTGTGGACCCGCGGTACAAGGCCTGCGTCGCCGTGGACCCTGTCTTTGACTTTTGGGACTTTGCAACCAGGCAAGTCTCGGCGACATTTCTCAATGCCTGGCTCAAGGGTTGGATCCCCGATAGCTTTGTCGACAACGTGATCTGGTTCGGGAATAAATTCGACTTCCAGATGCGGTGGAACATTGCCATGTCTGCACGATTCTTCGGAGTCTCCACACCGACGCAGATTCTTAGACGTATGAAACTGTACACTTTACGCCAGGACAAGGGCACCTATCTAGACAACGTGACGTGTCCAGTCTTTGTCACGGGCGCTGGAAAGTCTCTGTGGCTCGATGTCGACGACCATACCTCCATGGTCTTCAACGCCCTCATAAATCAAAACGAGGAAGAGAAAGAGCTCTGGGTTGCCACTAAGCCTGGCGAAGGCGGTCTTCAAGCCAAGATGGGAGCCATTGCCCTTTGTAACCAAAAGGTTTTCCAGTGGCTTGACAAACGTTTTGGTATTGAGCGAGAAGTGCTATAGGCTGTTGATAAAATACAACGTGGGCTAACTGAATGGCCATTTGATAGCCTTCATTACATGTATTGTAAATTATTTTAAATGTTCTCATGTAATTAAACTACGTGCAGAATAAAGCTCGACAGTATCATCCTTAATCACCGCTCCTTGAAATTCTTTGCCTTCAGAAACAAGACGTAATAAAACTGAGGTTTGTGTAATAAAGGGACAAAAGGTAATATAAAAATCATTCTATGTGACGCAATGTTATAATAGCTTATCATTTGCTGATTCAGTTAGCTATGTCTCACCATGGCCCATCAGGGGTGGTGGCAGACTTTTGGTCCTCTCTTGCAATGCAATTGTACAAAACTTGCCGCCCCATAGCTATGTCCCTTGAGAAGCAATCAGCATCACGGCTGGGGGATTCATGTGAGGGGTTAATTCATTTAGGATATGCTATGACTCCCCACTCGAGACTTGAGCTGAGCATTAGAAGTATGCCTTGTTAGTGATAATTAACAGGAGCCACCAAGACCCACAGACTTCATATGCTGAATGTCTCAGATGGATGCGGAGTTTTCGCCTGAAGTGCATCCGATTCGCGGCTGGAATGCAGTAGTGGAGAGCGCCGGAACTCCGCCGACCTTATGACACGCTGACAAAGATTGAAAGATCATTTGTGTGTAGTCGATCTAGCTCAAGCTTTAATAGCAAGCCGATCAAAAAAAAAGCTAGTTTAAGGCCCATATACCCTCTAGGCCATATATATATATAATTAAATCTCTTATTATAAACCCCTTTTAAGGTAAACTTAAAATGCCCAATAAAAATCTCTAAAACCTTATATAGGCCTAAATAAAAGAACCCCTCCTTTATATTTTATTAACCTAGCCTAATTTATTTTATCTATCTTTATTATTACCCTATATACTAAATACTATATAATAATAGCCTCTTTAAATATAACCTATTATATACTTTACTTAGCTATATACTATATAAATCCTACTTATACCTTTATATATATTTATTAATTTTAATAAATATATAAAAATATTATTCCTAAACTCTATATATAAGAATTTAAAATAAATTAAATATTTAATTTCCCTAGCTTTTTTTATATAAAAAGACCTATATTAATATCTATATAATTAAAATTAAAATTAATTATCTTTAATTATAATTACCTTATTTAAAATATTAATCTTAATAATATAAATAAAGATTTTATTTAATAATAATAAAATTATATTAATAATCTAATTAATATATATAAATAAAATTATAAATTAAACTAAGAAAAAAGAATTTTTTTATTTAATATTATATTAAATTAATATAAGACCTAGTTCTAGAAGCTATTATATACTCTAGAGATTATATAAATAATTACCTAAGTAATAATTATAAAGTAATTAGATTAATAGATTAGATTAGATTGATTAGATTAGGTTAGGTTAGGATAGGAATTTTTTTTAGGCATTAAAAAGACTAGGAAAATTAAATTGGGCTATTATTATTATTCAACTTATCCCTCAATGTAAAGCCACTGAAAGACAAGTGTGACCCCTACCTAAGGGGGTATTGAAAGATCATAAGGCTGATCAGCTAGACCAGAAGAGGATACATATCTTCAATTGCAACAGGGTGCAGCACTGATTGGCAATCAACATGCTATTTAGGATGCCAAAAGAAAAACTTGATGGACGGAACTCCGGCCATGTGGATAATTTGGGTTTGTCAGAAAACCTCAGCCGCACGCCTTCCCCTGCTAACCGACCTGCATGAGACGAGTCATGAAAATACCCGAATACCACAGAGATTCCAACAGAAAACTTTCTATCTCCACAGATTGATGAATATTGTTGTGTAATAAAATGTATCTTTGCGTTTGCGAATACATCCTGCAACTGTCGGCACAACATAAAACACATTGAACCGTCACTATACAGCCGGATTCTTCCCTTCTTGTAAGATATTCGTCTGGCGTATACCACATTGTAAGATAAAACAATAAATGAACAGTTGCCCAGGTCTCTGTTTTTTTCAGGTGATCAGGCCAGCCAGAATTAGCCAGCGCTGGCAAAACATATGTCGGGGTGTCGGGTATGAGGGGAAAGCAAATCGCTCTTAATGAGTAAACACATGAGACAAGTCATCAAATAATGACATCACTTGAGGTTTCTGGCAGAATAGAAATTCTTTTATTCGATCAAATACATCGGAAAAGTTACTGCAATCATGTATGGTGCGGGAAAGTTTGCAAATGCATGTTGTCGGACTGGGGAATAATAGCTCCTGCTTTTGGATCCTGATGCAGCACCGTCATCCCTTGTCAGCGGCATTTGGTCGTAGTGAGCAATCGCGAGGGTGTAATTCGTCGGCTAAACAGTCAGTCTTAACCGCGTTTGTATGCTCTCGCCACCACCCATAAGGTGTACTCGGCAATTAATGGCACGGCACGGAAATGATCTTGGCTGACTGACTCTGCTGCCGAGCACGCCATATCCAAAAGAAATCACAGCGCCTTCCTGTGTCGCAAATCTTTCCTGGCGCCATTAGATGTAGGTGTAGTTGGATAATTGTCCTTTCGGCCTCTCGGGGGAAGAAAAGGGTTCTGGTCAACATACAGAAATTGGTGGACAAGCTAATCTTTTCACTTCTAAGTATGTTACATGCACTTGCGCCGTCATTCCCTTGCCTTCTAGCCGGCTCGGCCCGATAAACCGTCGCCTAGCTGCCTGCAGCCTTTAATCGAAAAAGGCATCCAGGTCCACAAATGGAAGGAGGAAACGCACGAATTCTAATCTTCGCATAGGAATTGCGGAACCCCTGTTCGAATTAGAGTTCAAAGCGAGGAGTAAGCATCAACATTAAGGGGTCCTTTGTTCCAGAAGTGAAGTGTCGGATGACCATGGCTCAGCCAGATGCTGCACTGTTGCTACCCTGAGACATGCAAGCGCTATCATACCAGTATGTTTGGAATAAATATTTTAAATGAAAATACCAATAATAAATACTTTTTTTTTTTTTTAAATATCCGCACTGTAACTCATGCCTTCATGCTAGAAATCGAAGTAAAAAGACCAACGCCTCCGCTAGCCCTGTTGACCGGAAATAGCATGATTAGAACCGGCTGAGGTCCTATGACAGGTCAAATATTCAGGGAATAAGATGCTGCTGCAATTGTGGCTGGCGCGTATTGCGAAGGAACCTGCACAATCCCCAGTTAGGTGAACAATAAATGACAAATCATTTGTTCAGTCCACAGATGCACTTTCGCAGCTGCATGCATTCATTGAGTTCAAACGCGCAGCGGAATAGAAGGACACGCTAGTGAGTTGATGTGGTCGTTAAGCTGCGAACATGCTGATCATCCCACGAGTATATGCATTGTATCATGATATCTATCGTAGGATATGTTTGCCCTGCACTTTAATTCGAGTCTGTTGCACCCGATATGGTGTCAACACGGGAGCGGACATAGCGGTAAGTGGGTTTCCGGCCGCCTCGACTGCACATGACTGGTAGAACTGGGCTGACGTGGGTGACTGCTATTCGCAATGTTTCAGCACCGTGGGTACGTTGGGAGACGAGCTGAGCATTCCTGCGTCTTGAGACCGTGCGGCCATTCCGCATTATCTCGCTATCAAACTACGGAGAAAACAACATCTCCGTAATGTCGCAGGGGGCTTTTTTATTGGCCAATCAGCGATGCTGGCGATGAGGAAACATAGAGGGAATGCAAATGCCATTCTCCACTGTTTTCTCGAATTTCCCGAGATAGTAACCTGAGTATACTTGGTTTACTTGGGGTCGGACCAGGTTTTTCCTCCACTCCTGGCTGCCATGTTTTCCTGCTTTTTCTCAGAGATAGAGACTGTAGAGTGTGTCCATAATGGAAATTTGGCCAAGGTTGTTGAAGAATTGTGTGTGGACAGGTCCTTCGCTTCTTAACGTTTACTCATGCGTGGGCTGCACGCTATGAGCCTGTCAATTTCGTTTTATTCAACTGAGGTGCTGACTTGTGAAACAGACTTCAATCAGACAAGGGGGACAGCTTTGGAAGTACATTTATGCGCATACTCACGAGTCGCTGTATTTTTAGATAGCGCTTATATTGTCTCGCCTGGCGTGCGTAGTCACCTCAACCGCAGAGTAATCTGACATGCATCGTTGCATTATTATTTGATACTGCCAGAGCCAATGCCCCAGACGCATTTGGCTAGCGGCGGGATTCATGTGGATGAGTTTTATCGAGAATAGTTCTTTCCGCGTGCCCAAGGAGGCGAGAGGTAAGCGGGAAGCTTTAAAAGTCTCGGCGCTCTTGCGGAATACCAATCTGTAGCAAATGCACGAATCTAGGTACACATTACAACAGGGGTGGCTTTTATTTGAGAACGCACTGTTTTAATACCGAAAGCTTCCCGAAAACAAACTCCAAAATTTCGAATTACTTACATTAGCCCATCCAACTTCTCGTTGCTTAAGGTATGTGCATCACCGCCGTCATTGTTTTATCCATGCTGTCCACTGATGACTTTTTTCTCCGCCCCCAAAAGGCAGTGGTTTTCTCGACATTCCCCACCACCAAAGGACGCATTTCGCATCGGAACTTCTGATTGTGCTTGGTTTCTCTGCTACGACCAAGCAAAAAGTCTAAGTAGGAAACAAGATCTTCGTGACGATGCACGGGCGACAGCCATCGAGGCGCTTCGCATGTGATCGCTGTCGTACTTATAAACTGCGATGTGAGAGACCTTCTCTGTCAACCGAGAGGAATGGCTGTGGACGCTGTATCAAGGCCAATCTTGTATGCAAAACAACAACAACGCCCAGCAAACCAATAGCGAGTACCACAGTGCCGAGTGCGACCTCACACCATGGCTTCTTGGCAGGGACAGAGTCCTGGAATGCAAGTCGAAATGCGGATCTGAACCCGATTCGCACCCCACTACAACGATTATGCGCAGACACTGGCCCGGTGTCGGTGAACAGCCAGAGGTCCTCTCTTCCACCCTCAAGTTCACAGAGCACTCTTGTGGACACATCGAGCGGTCAAGGATCCATTGACCCTATGCAGCTAGAAAGATCAGCCCTGTCGCCCCCACAGCGAAGCCATTCTCAAGCAGCAGAAAAGACGCAGCATGTCACTGATCTCGATCACTGCGATATTGGTGAGAATGAAGACATGATGGGATTAGACGAGGTAGTACAGGTAATGCCAGCGTTCCTGCATAATGAGGTAATTACATGAGCGAGAGGACTAACAGGAAAGTAATTAGGTCAATTCCATGGATTTCATGATGGTTGGTTTTGGCTGTAATGATGCCTCAAGTGGGCCGACAGTCAATTCAGACCAACAGGATGAAATTGCTATGATGGATTCCACTGGGTCGTTGGACGATTTTGGTATGTCCCCGCGCAGCGACAGCTCCGAGGACGACTTTCAGAGCCCTCTGAAACATGCAATGAAATTCTGCGCCACCCTCATTGAGTATTACCACTCGCTGAAGAACAATCACTGCGGCGCTTCGGATGACACTTTGCCCAAGTCAATGGATCGGCGAGCTCAAGCCGGCTTGGATCACACGTCACGGCTCCTGGAGATTCTCGAAAGCTTGACATCAACAAACGCACCACCACATCGGCGACGGATAAGTTGCCAGAATGCAGGAGACGGCAACTCATTAAATCCCTCTGCGTTTAGTGGTGACATATCTGCAGCAATAATTGCAGGAGTCACGTCTCAACCGGGCCAAGAGGATTTGCTTCAGGGAACTAACCCAACGAGCGATGCATCATGTACCAACCTTGGCTACAATGATCCAACAAGTTTAAATACCTTGAAAAAGCCCGAGAGCTATGATATCTTGCTCATGACGGCCCTTGTCACTTCTTATGTCTACTTGATACGAATGTGGCGTTCCGTCTTCTTGCTGCTCCATCGAATTCTAGCAACCAAGCCTGGACAAACTGCCGGTCTACTCAAGCTCCCTAGCTTGCAATTCGGCAGCTACCAGATTCTAAACAACCCAAGTCTCCAAATACAAGTATTAATCGGAATACGACACGATCTTTTCCAGAGAATAGAGGTGATCCTTGGAATTGCCAGCTCGGACGCCCATGGGCGACATAGTGTCGGCGGTGAACACAAGCGGTCAGCCCTTAGCTTAAGCCCCGTCGCCATCTCTATTAGAGAGACTCTTTTACATGAGGAGAGGATTCGGGCTGCGACCGAGGATGGTATTGGAGATTTGTCACTCAAGGATATTACGACCAAAGTCAAGCATTTGCTAGATGCACAGGGCTAAGAACGCGGTGACGACCAATGCATCATGTTTTCGCCAGCAAGCTTATTGAGGAAACATTTACGTCTTCATGATAAAAAAGAATCTAAACTTGATGATTATCCTATATGCATCCTTCAGCTTTCGTGCCCGTCGCGTGTTGTCTATGCCAACTAATCCCACCATCGACCCAATACGATTGTAATCCAGAGAGCTTACGGCGTTGCAACTGACCATTGCAGGACATACCTATCCTGAAATCATACATCTTGCCGACCCCCCGACCCCCAATTCTGTATTCATCTTGAACCATCATCTCTAGTCCAGGGACTTCTGATCGCACGGGGGCACAGTACCTGACGCGGTCGAGCCACACCGACTACGGTCCATGTCATCATCCGCACGGAACTCGGCTTACGGCCCGTCTCCTCCCGAATTCAAAGTTTACTAGTCCTCATCATTCATTTGTTCCCTTCCTTAAATACCGTCAGAAGCCGTATGCTGACGTAAGATATCCAGAATCTGATGCCAAGTTTCTCGGTATAATTGAGCGCCTCTATCGCTGGCCTGCAATTTGGATGGCCTGAAACGTCTTGGTCAGCATCGGCCGCGTCTTCCACTTTTGTTCAATTGGTAAAACTTTATGTGTGACCTACTCAAGGACGGCATCGTCATGCCACAGCTTCCCGGCGCTCTCTGTGCCGAGAGCTGCTGCGCTGACAAGCGATCGGCTCCCCTGCTCCGCAGTGCGTGCAACAAAGTACTGGATTGGACCCATGACGATCTTGGAAACCAGAGAGAAGTTCCGGCCAAGCTCTGTCTTGCAGAACCCTGGACAAGCTGCATTGACTATGACCTGGTCGTCGTTGTGCCGGCTCGCCACGCCCTGCACCGCGAACATGGTGGCCAGCTTGACCATTGAGTAGTGTCTTTGGTCGGACCAACCCACCTCGCTGTTGAGCTGATCAATCAATGTCGTGTCCGGCTCAAACCAGGACTCCTCGACATCCTCATAGCCCTTGCTGGAGGTGAATGTGAGATGTGACGGGGTACCGCTCGCGGCGGCCGATTGCCGGAGCTTGGGGAGGATAAGCAGGGCCATTAGTGTCGTGGAGAGCACATTAACCTGCAGGGCAATCTCATAGCCCTCAGGTCCCTTGGTGAAACTAGGCATGGCGAGACCCGCATTTAGAAGTGCGACATCTAGCTTAGGTACTTTTGCATCTAGGCTTGCAGCGAATTCCTCGACAGCACCAAATGTGGAAAGGTCCACTGGGATGACTATGATATTCTCATTGCCAGTCTCGCGGACGATGGAAGCCTTTGTCGCATCGCCCTTCTCCTGGGTGCGCACGCCGATAATGAGCGGAGAGGCCCCCAAAGCGGCAAACTTGACGGCAGCTTGATAACCAATGCCCGTATTAGCACCGGTGACCAAGACAGTTTTGCCCTTGTATGAAGTCTCTGGATCCTTTGGCGGATTTCTGGCCTGCCAATACAAATGCTTGAGCTGGTTGGCGCTCGGACGAGACTGGTTTTGAGCCTTGGCTGTGGTGGTGGTTGTGGTTGTGGATGTGGATGACATTGTGGAATGCAAAACAGTGACCTAGAATAGAGCAAAGCAGCTGAAGATCAAGATTGAAGCAAAATATGGACTTTTGGTCGAGTGCACGTAGGAAGCGGAGGGTTTTTATTGTATTAAAAAAAGCATCTACATGAACCAGCCGACGGCATTCCACCTTCAACAGCCCCTTTTCAATCGCTCATGTCGCGGCCTAGTGGAATTCCGCCCCGTGGAATACCGCCTGTGGAGTACCGCCCTTTCAACGCAGTCCATTCGGAAATCAACAAATTTTACTGCATCATACTTCGAAAATGCCCAAGCTTTATTAAATGTGTTGCACCGGAATATGTTAGACTAACTTTTTTACTTTCACCCCTGAGATTGATTTTCACAAAACTACACGTGGCTAGTGTTCAACGGCTTTGCTTGATGTGAGACATTGTGCTCGGCGCTGCTTCAGACCCTTGCA
The DNA here is from genome assembly GCA_002179835.1 of Calonectria leucothoes. Lineage (NCBI taxonomy): Eukaryota > Fungi > Ascomycota > Sordariomycetes > Hypocreales > Nectriaceae > Calonectria > Calonectria leucothoes. The sequence goes on from NAJI01000005.1 coordinate 95,508, forward strand.
TAACAAATACGTACACAGATATCCTATTCATAGTCTAGACTTTGAAAATTTGTTCAACGCGCTAGAGGAACTGACGATTGCTTATGCAGAGATGAATGGTCCGGGGTGGCTCCGGCGATGGCTCCGGCCGGTGGCTCCGCTCCGATGTGACATGTTGATCCTCCGACTCCGACTCCGAAAGCTGCTGCTGGTCTCATTGCTATCCTACCCATCACCCCGCCAAAATGGTTCGCATCCTCCTTGTAGTAATCAGTCATCATTATTGTTCCTTTGTTTCCTTTTTCGCCAAAGCCAGTTGGCAGCCATGGCGTCCCAAACCGTTTGCCCGATGTCTTGCACAGGTCTCGCAGGTTTCATCGGCCTTCTCCTTACATCAACGGCCGGCGCTTTGACCACTCGACTCGATGGCCTTGACCGACTCAACGCAACCCTCGCGGGACGCTTAGAGAAAGCCCTGCCCCTAGCTGCGCCATGTTTCGAGGATGTGAACGGAGCTGCCTGTGCCTCAGTGAGAGACGGCCTCAACTCCAGCTGGGCTCGCACCGGCCAATACTCGGGATTTCGTTACATCCAGAGCGAGGCCTGCGCGTCAGACCTCAACAACCAGTGCCTCTTAGATCCCGTCACCTTCGAACCTCTGGGCGAGAAGTGCGAGCAGGGTATTTTGTCACCTCACTACGTCGAGATTAAGAGTTCCAGCGACGTCAAGGCTGTTTTCGACTACGCCCGCCAATCCGGTGCGCGTTTGTCCATTAAGAATAGTGGCGTTGACTACTTCACTCGTAGTAGTCTCCAAGACTCATTGGCCATCTGGACTCGCGGGTTGAGGAACTCATCCTTCGAGAAGTCATTTGTTCCCAAGGGTTGCCCTGCTGGCACCAGGTCGTTTCCGGCACTCACTCTCGGGGCTGGAATCAGTACAGATGAATCCTATACAATTGCCCACCAATACGGGATAACCCATTTTGGTGGAACCGTCAATGCCATTGGTGCTTCGGGCGGCTGGATGCTTAACGGCGGCCACGGGGCCATGTCTGGCAGCCATGGACTGGGAGCCGACCTTGTTGTGCAGTTTACTATCGTAACACCCGATGGCGTGGTTCGCAAGGTAAACAAGTGTTCGGATCCGGATCTCTTCTGGGCTTTACGCGGTGCTGGAGGTGGTGCATTTGGCGTCATCATTGACTCGACACACCTATCTGAACCCGAGAAGCCGCTTACAGTGGCTAGCCTCGCCTTCCCTGGGACAACCAAGAGCCAGCGGGCTTTTACCACAATCATGGCCGATAATATGCGGCAGTGGGCCCTTCAGGGCTGGGGCGGTCCATCTAATACCAACTTTTCCTTGCTTGTAAATGACAAGGTCTCCGTATCCCAAGCGAAGAAGACGCTTGACCCAGCCCTGAAATTTGTTCAAGCTCAAAATGGTACCGTGGATGTCCGTTCCTACGACAATTTCTACCAGTTTTACGTCGAAAACATGAACGGATCGTTTTCCGTCTCAATGCCCATTAGCAGCGCTCTCGCCACGACCACACGCATCGTCCCGGAGAGCCATTTCTTAGACTCCAAGGCTCGTCGACGCATGGTCGACGCCATCATGGATACTCAAGCCGCGGGGCTTCCCACCTCGTTCCTGACCACCATGCCTCTACTCTATGGCCGCAGCCACCCCGATCCCAACACGTCCCTGCACCCTGCCTGGTACAAATCGGTGTGGATAGTCGCCAGTGCTGTGCAGTGGACATCGAGTAATTCTATTAGTGAACGGAAGCAGATGGTTGGCATGCTCAAGAATGCAACGGCAAAGTGGAAGGATGTGGTCCCTGACGGGTGTTCGTACGCAAACGAGGCGGACCCTTGGGACGATGATTGGGCCAAGGAGTTCTGGGGCGATAACTATGATAAACTCCTCAACATCAAGGGCAAGTTTGACCCTCATAATCTGTTACACTGCCGGCATTGTGTCGGCTGGAACAAGTCCTTGCCGGGCTATGAGTGTCTCTCTGGGTTGGATGCATAAATTTGTACTCATAACACCATTAGACTACACCAGATCTGCATTGTTCTAATCATTAAACTTATTGTGGCTGTTTTTAGAAAATTGGACTTAGATTGAAATGCCCCCATCCAATTTTGGATCGCTCTGAGGTCACTTGTAGAGACCTGTCACATGACATATGTAATGCGGTTATTGAGAACGGATGAAGCAATACGAATCCATGTGATTACAATTTTGGGCAGATTTGACATTATACCTCTTCCTGTATCAGCATCATCACATACAGCAACCTACTTGGCCAAAATTCACTCGGAGATTAATCAATACAGGGCTTTTTGATACTAATTTATTTGCGGAACCAAGAAATTCTAACTCTTTAATTCTAGATACGAGTCCGTTTAGCTTACTGCTAAATCCACTTTGATTCACCGTCTTCGCTCGCGGATCATGATACGGGCAAAAAGGTCCGGCGCTAGGGATCCGTTCGGCATGCAGTGCCTCTTAGGCTTATCTGCACCCGGTGGCAACTGAATCTCATACTCGTCCAACAAGTGCGTCAGGATTATCTTTATGGTGTTTCCTGCAAAAACACGGCCTGGACAAGCCTGAGTGCCGTCCCCCCACCCAGGGGAGTCCTTGCCAAGGCTCGTAAACTGGTTTCGCGAGTCAAAGCCATCCCGCTCGCGCAACTTGAGATAGCGCATTGGATCAAAAGTTTCGGGGTCGGCCCATAGCTCTTCCGAGTTGTGTATGTGGTGCGCGTCAACGCAAATGAGAGAGCCTGCGGGGATCTCGGGGCCGATCGACAGCTTCACGTTCTGGCGCAATCTTCGAAACAAGACCACTGTAGGTGCGTTAGCTGGTGCTCAAGCATGAGATTGGTTAGTTATTTTGCGTCACTTAATACTCACAGAGACTGAAAGGGTTCACTCGAGTTGATTCACGCATTACGCTGTCCATCTTTCGCAACTCTGTCAACGTTGTTTGTGGTAGGATGCCATTGGACAAGACTCCGTCCACCTCATCTCGCAGCTCTTCAACCAGATCGGGGCGAGACACCAACTCGGACAGAATGAAGAAGAGTGTTCCAGCAGTGGAAGGAGTAGACTCAAATGTCGCAACGATGAGGTCATGTGCGATCTGATCCAGAGATCGCTCTTCTGGTTGGTATCGCGACATCAGCCAAGCCGTGATTGGGAACTTTTTCTCTGGTGTCGCGCGGAGGATTTCCCTCTTGTCCTGCTCGCCTGCATTCTCGTATGCATCCCAGTCGGCCTTCACCATGGGTCTGAGGAGCATCTTGAGATAAATGTAATAACCCCAAGCCGGCAAAAATACAAATGTTGTGACAAGCGGGCGCACAAGACGCGGGACTGCATTTGAGACGTACACAGCCAGCGCAGTTACCATGGGGAAGTGCTGAACGGCTCTAACCCAGCGACGGTCATTTCCTAGTTCAGGGCCAACTAGGCCACTCGCATTGGTAGCAGCGACAAGCTCTTGAACTGTCCAATACAGCGGAAAAGATTTCCACTCGCGGCAGGGCCCGATGGTTCTCTCAAAAGCGACTTGAGCATCCTCCTGGCGGGCTTGGACTCGAGTAGGCACCGCGCGCGTCAGATCCACGCCAATAGTTTTAAGCAGAGTGCTGGTGTCGCTCCCCAGGAAGCGCCATCCATGAAAGAAAACATGGGTGAAGAATTCAAGCATGGACGCCTTCTTGACCGAAATGCGCTTGACTTCGTCGAAGCTCGACGACGGGTAGACGACGTATTCAAAACCGGAATACGAGATGATGAAGGGCATGCCCGGATACTGCAACAAACTTAGCCCCTCAATCCGATGCATGATAGAAGACGGCAGCCAACTCACCCTTGCCTTTCCCAAGCGAAGAATTTTCTTGTAATCCCACCCATGTTGACCTTTTGGAAATTCCAACACAGGTAAACCAAGTCTCTTGAGAGAAGTGACCTTTGCAAAAATTGCATCGAGCATAATGGTGATGCCCGAAATCACTAGCGCCAAAATGGTATACTTCAAGAAGCTAGGTGTATCGTGAACCATTTTCCTCAAGGTTAGCATGAATAGCTGCCATCTAGTAAGCCTTAGAGAGGACATGGCACTACGAAGCACAATAAATTGCTCGGACATGTTTCCATATGCTTCCATAATTGATTGGACGCCCAGCACCACCTGTTCATGCCAAATTTTCCTCAGCGACAATAGCGCGAGATCAGTCCTACTGAGACGTAAAGAAGCCATGGCGCCTCGCAGGACGCCAAATTGTTCCTGCATCGATGCGAGTTGATCCATAATTGAGCCTCCCATTTTTAGCGATAACTGCTGTTGATAGTACGGGGGAGAAATTCTCAATGTTAAACAATAGGAGCAATTAGCTTGTCAAATTAGCATACACATTTTGAGCCTTGGTTTTGTCTTGTTCTCCGATTCCGATGTGGGGCCGAGTCCGACTCCGATTGATTAAAATGGGCCCAATCGTGCCGTCCGTAGTTCTCTCATAGCTTCACTGCGAACCTACGTGCTTCGGATTTCTATCCAAATTTTAGCTTTTGAACGAATCGAGTAAAGAATCCTTATTCAATTTTTTTCACAATTTTTAAAGGCTTAGTGGCACGATGGCAGCACCTTTGGAGAAAAATACGTCGGACTTGACTGGGGTTTGGGTCATGGTGAGGATTCACTCCATCCCCGTTGTACAGGGTAAGTTGACAATGAGTAGAACAGTGTACTTTCAGACCCCATTGATCCGACCTTTGCTATCGTAAGTGCTGAAAATTCCTCACTCGATGTTTATTCCAGAATTTTTTAGTTATCACTATTGGTAATTGCTAATCTCCTCTTTCCGTGTGGTTTTACAGCAAGGTATCCCATGGCTAGTGCGCAAGGTGCTCGCTTACGCTAGCGTCACACTCACCATGACGCACTCCACCAAGCCCGCCAAGGACGACCCTACTGGAATCACCAAGGTTCGCGTCAAACAAACTATTTCTCCAGGTGGTTTCAATAATGAAGATGATTACATTCTTGACTCACAAACTCGCGAGGCAACTGTGCCCATTTTTGGCACAATTGCGCTGTACGCAAAGTATACTCCGCTCGCAGAGATTGACGACGCGAAGCTGCGCGCACGTCTGGACGAGGGCCAGACCGGCCCTGCCGCGATCCAGGAGATTGCAACAAACAAGGGCGTGGGTTGGGATTCTGTAGGCACATGGGGATTCGAGATGATTGAAGGGCAGCGCCATTTCACGCGCACAACAGTCACAAAGAAGGGGGAGGAGGAAGTGTCAGTGAGACTAGTCTATGATTACCGGGAGGACTAGGCATCTAGCATCTTCCCGAGCAGTGTGGCGCAGTAACTATTATGACCATGTATAGAAGAAATAAACTCGACGCAATTTTCTTTTCTAAACTAGAGGTACAATTAACTTCTGCCCAGAGACCTGTTTGTTCCTCAGCTGATCCAAACCCGGTAGAACGGCATCCAGCTTTCCCGGGAGAATCTTCTGGGGACACGGCCTCAATTTCCCTTCATCCACGGCACATTGCAAATATTTGTAGAACTTGCGCGACCATGCTCCTAGCTCGGGGTCAGGTGGACTGCCGTACGGCTCTGGCAGCACCAGGCCACGGCCTGCGATGGAGGAACCCATGATGAGGAACGGAGTCACGGTGCGACGGGTTGCCAGCGCCATCTGATACTGCTCTAGTGCACAATACTTGCCTCCAGCACGGCCAATGGCTTCGTAGCACGTGGCCATTGTCTTTGCCTCGCCGAATGGATCGATGACGTAGCAGAGGCTGTTTTTGGTGTATTTCCTGATATCCGCACCGCATGTAGATGAGCGGTAGTCGAAGACTTCCTCGGCTCCGTACGACCTGACCAATTCCATGTTTTTCTCCGAGCTTGTGGAGATGACGCGGTGGCCGCAGCTATAAGTAATTTGGATTAAGCGTTGGAATACCCCTGGGGAATGTAGCGTTCTGGTGCTCACAGTTTCAGTATCTGGATTGCCATCATCCCGACTGTGCTGCTGCCGCCAAAGACGAGAACAGTTTTGGAGTCTTTTCCTGTGGCGGGCGCGCTCAGATCGCCGCCAATCTCGAGAGAATAGATTGCCATGGAAATTGTGGTGATCCCGGTGCCGTACATGGCCGCCGCTGTCTCGTGCGCAATTCCAGGTGGTGTTTTGAAAATGTAGTCCGCTTCCGCCTTGAGGTACTCGGCGTAGGCCCCGGACTGCGGATCGCCCTGGTTGGACCCATGGACCGCGCCAAAGACGGCGTCGCCTACCTTGAATCGCGTAACATCAGAGCCAACTGCAGCAACGGTTCCTGAGAAGTCGCATCCGTTCCAGAGGCCTGGTGTGGGAAATCGCGCTGGCATTTTGAAATCGCATGGGTTCAAGCCAACCGCATGCGTGCGAACGAGGACATGGTGGCCCTCGATTTCAGGGATTGGCGATCCAGGCGTGACTTTGAGTACACCATCGGCGTGCTGCCGGATGATCGTTTGGCTTGGAGGAATAGTAAATGCCATGTCAAAATTAGATTTGCTTATCTTGTGTTGCACAAGCTCTAGATCAACTCAAATGAGATCACGCGAAGAAGCAGTTCCAGCGGCAAATGTTGAGATCCCATCTTTAGTGGTTAGAGAAGGCATCCTTGAGTCGGCCTGGACCCACCGTATCCGATCGGAGGTCCGGTCGGGCGCGGTTTTACGTTAGACAGACCCACAGCTGTTCCGAAGGCATGGGAACACAAGTGGTATAGGCCCCTCTCGTTCTGAAACCTGCCTGTACCGTGATTTCGTGCCAAAAATAGACGGGTTCTCGCCATTCTCGATTGCGCTGACTGATTCGTTTCTCAATGTTTTCTCCTTTTATGATCATTTTCGAAGTTCCAATTCCCCGTCATCATGCACACCAATTTTCATGCCACCGTGTTGGTCTTGCTTGGCGCCGTTGGATACTATACCGTCACGGCTGGACTGAATGTCCCTAGAGGTTGGACCGAGGACTGGAAGAATGAAGCTCTTGTCAAAGTATCCGAGAATTGCAAAGTGAGCCACGTCAACCGATATGACATGGTTAAGGGAAAGAAGCCCGTGTTTTTTCTGAGCACCCCGAAGCATGATTTCGAGCAGCCGGCCATTGAGCCCATGAATTCCACTGCCGGCGAGCAGTGGGAGTTTGACGGCATCTCCGACGACGGCCTCGAGGCTTTTGTATTTGGCTTCTACCGCGACCCCAACTACTCGTTCCTGGGAACTGGGAATCTCCGTCTCTCAGCTGAATGGTCTTTTGCTGATGGATCACGGTATGCAGTTGTCGAGTATGCCGAGGAGTCCATCATTGAATCCTGCCCTGGTCAGGGCACCCGAGGTACCTGGAAGGGCGACAACTGGGTGTACACGTTTGAAATCACGTCCGACCTTTCTCGCACGCGCATCACCATGAAAAACCCCGAGGCCAAGGGGACCATTGCATGGACATCTGTTGCACCGCCGCGGTATGCCGACAACAGCGTGTATCCAGCCGAGGCCGAAGGCGCCAGCCTCCTGACTGTTCCACATTTCTACTGGGTCGAACCGGTTCCCGTGTCGGACCTCATTCTCGACGCCAAAATTGAGGGTCGTAAAATTTCCTGGACCGGAATGGGCGGCCATGAGCGGCTTTGGGGTGCCTTCAACTGGTACACCTGTTTGTCCGGCATGATTGCCGTGCGAGTGCGATTGGGGCCGTACGCTCTGTCGTTTACCGAGTTTGGTTCCAACCGCGTGGATGGCCTTTTGGTGCCTTCAGTCATGCTGGCTGAAAACGGCGGCAAGATCTTTGGCAGTCGCAGCTATGAACACTCGGAGACGGAAGACTACCTCACAATGCGCAAATTGTACGGCGGGGACGGTGCGACCACGTCGGAGCTTTTGGACAAGGTTACTGGAGTCGAGCTGGAACTGGTGTCTCCAAGTCGAAATTTGAGATGGAAGTTTGTCGTGACGCATAAAAATCTCGGGCTCGAGTACAACCTAGGGGAGGGTGTCGGCGGGACTGGGTATTCGGGCGTGGTGTCTGGCGGTCTGGTTGGTTCGGAGGAGCATACAGGGCCTGCCTTTACCGAGTTCATGAAGTTTCCCCAGAAGTCCATGGTCCTGGTGAAGAATTTTGGCGAGCTGTAGCAGCATGCAAGGGGGAGTGTTTCGGCGGCGTAATTTAGAATTGAATCGCTCTACAGTCATGTCAAAATGATGCGCTCAAGTTGCAGGGCAGCTTTAGGTTGTAGAAAAGTGCAAACAGACAAAGAATAAATCACCCCGAAATAATCAGTTTAAAGACAAAATTCATCCTTTCTTCGTTGAACTCAAGGGTCTACAATATGATACACAAGCTTTTGTGCTGAAATAGCCCTTTTCCTCAACAGCTCAACCCCTTCAATAACATGCTCAAATGTGGTCCCGCCCAGCTTGGTGGGATGCGGCATGATTTCACCGGCATCCAGCATGTGCTGCACACAATCGAACCAATCTTTTCCAAACTTGCGCAGCTCCGGGTCCGCTTCCAGATTATACGGCGCTTTCCATCCAATTTTCTTGCCAAAGAGGGCCGGCCCCAGGATCCAGTCTGGCTTGACCGTCTTGCGCGAATGCAGCTCCGTATTGTAGTGCTCCAGCGTGGTATAGCGCCCGCCAGCCCGCCCTAGCGCCCCGTAACATAGGCCCATGCTGGCGCTGTCGCAGAAGCAGTCCAGCGCATAATACAGGGCGTTTTTGGTATATGCCCGAATCTGCTTGGCCACGTCGGCGTCGTGGTAGTCAAAGGCCTTCTCGGCGCCGCGCTTCTCGACTAGGGCAAAGTTTTTTGGAGAGCAGGTTGTGATGGGCATGAGGCCTGACCTATTCATATAGAAAATGTCAATATTCTGGGCAAGTGTGGGATGCAGTATGAAGAGTACAAGGCTTGACATACCTACGGATCAACTGGATTGCGATCGTGCCAGTTGCGGTGCTGCCTCCGTAGACTAGTACATAGGCTGGCTTCATGGCAGGCTTGTTTGGATGGCCGGGGATATTCAGTGATTTGTACAATGCATATCCGATAGTGGCGGTACTGATGCCCAAGGTCGATGCCTCCTCAAACGTCATGCCGTTGGGGATCTTGAGCGCAAAGTCGGCCGTTGCACCGACGTACTCCGCAAAGGCGCCAACTCGCGGTAGCAGCGGATTCATCGATTGAACCGCTACGCAGACGCGATCGCCAACGGCAAACCTGCCCTCAGCTATCTCGGAGCCAATGGCCACGACAATACCAGCGCAGTCACCACCCGAAATGGCGCCCTCGCTGGCCATTCGACCTGTCATCTTCATATCGCACGGATTGATAGCAACAACCGCTGTCTTGACCAAGAGCATGTCCGGCTCCAACTCTGGCAGTTGCACATGATGCGACACGACCAGGTTGCCAGTCGCATTAGCCACAATGGCAGTCTGGCGTTCAGGCCAGGAAAAGTCTACTGAAGGCATCGTGCTAGAAAATGGCACTGCCGTGATTCAAGCCAAATCCATACAAAAATTCCAATGCCGTTAATCCTTTAGTTTAGTTGCGTTGTAGTGGGAGAGGACGGACAGGGACGTGTGAGTGGCACTCCGGCCCAGCCATCTTCGGACACGCCGGGGCGTGTCCGACGCATACCCATAAGCCGGTCGGAGTTGGCCCACTCCGGGCCATGATGACAGTTATCATGAATAGCCATGTTTGCTTGGGGTTTCCACTTGTGTTCTTACATAATACGTCCATAGAAAGGCTACACTCAATCCGATATCTTTGTAGGATTGTCGCAGTGATATATAGTACCGATTGAATATAGGCTAGTGGTATTCTCTAGATAAATGAATTTGTAGCCCTGCTAGATGTTTTTGCAGCCGAGTTGTTTTAAATTTTACTCGACTATACGCTTTCTTTTGCCGAAGCAATTCAATTTCACTGGTCAAATCGTGTCAGGATGGGTGTTGTATTGGTGCTCGTGGCAGTGCTTGCTGCGACATGGCTCATCAAGAGGAAGATGCTTTCGTCCTCAAAGCTCAGCGTACCGCATCTGGAGTTTGATGGAGATAACTCCCCAGCGAGATACCTTTCGGAAACCACTAGCCTCATGGATAAGGGCTATGACAGAGTTTGAAATACTTTACCCCCGAGCGCTCTAGTGTCTGACGTAGACGGCAGTATCTCAAAAAAGGCGTCCCTTTTTCGATGCGGAATCCAGTTGATCCGAAACGCCCCCAGGTCATCATGCCCATGAAGTATCTTACTGAAGTGCGCAATGCTCCTCAGAGCCAGCTCAGCTTTCCACTCTACTCTGCACAGGTATGCCAAACACGTTTGACTGTGAACTCTGCTAACTGCAAATGTAGGCTTTTCTTCTAAAAGCCATCCACGGCCCCGAGCAAACTGACGAGGCTGCTCACATGGTTCGGTTGGATCTCAATCGATCTCTTAGTCAGTTTACCGGGCTGTGTACTAATTTGTGAACGGATTGCCTGGCTAACCGGGCTCTCAATAGACCATCTTCTTGAACCCATGAATCATGAATGCACAGCTGCGATGAACAAGGCAGTTCCTCACTGCCCAGGTAGCTATACGTTAATGTTGCTGGCCGAAAAGCTTTTTAGCATGCTGATAACGCTATAGACTGGACGACTGTCTCTCCGTACCACTTTATCGTGTACATGGTAGCCCGAATCTCTGCTCTTGTGCTGGTTGGTACTGAGCTTTCCAACAATGACGAGTGGGTCGGTCAATCAATCCAAACCACCATCAATGTTATGACTGCATGCCAAAGTGTGAGAGCCAAATATCACCCCTGGGCGCGATGGCTCGCCAAATACTTTGATGAGCCCACCAAGGTAGTTGTTCAAAGCCGCCAGCGTTCCATTGAGCTTCTCGGCCCAGTTCTGGAAGCTCGAAAGGCTGCGCTGAGCTCTCAGTCTAAAGGCCAGAAATCCACCTACAACGATGGGGTTCAATGGCTGCTGGAGCAGTATCGCGGCTTGGGCAAGGAGCTAACGGCAGAGAGGCTAGCGCAGGACGAGCAATTCCTCACCATTGCTGCCGTCCACAGTAGTAGCGCTACGATACTCTCAACCCTATTTGACTTGATAGACCACCCTGAGTGTCTGGCGGAGATCCGAGAGGAAGTTTCCCAAATGCAGACGACTAATCCTACAATTAACCGACAGGATCTCAACCAGCTGCGAAAGCTGGATAGTTTTATGAAGGAGAGTCAACGTGTTCACTCTCTCAGCCTAGGTTTATTCCACCCCTTCCTATCCAGCTGCAATTTGCAATAGATTCTGATACTCAAATTAGTAACTATGCAACGAACGTCTGTCTCCGGGTTCACCTTCCAAGATGGGCTTTACATTCCCCCAAAAACTCAGATCTCGTTCCCTAACCAGCACCTTAACTGGGACGACGACGTAAATGAAAATGCCAAGACGTTTGATGCGAACCGCTGGGCACGCAAACGCGAGCATGTTGACCCCACAAAGTTTCATTTTGGATCTGTCTCGGAGGATTCCATCAACTTCGGCAACGGATCCCATGCCTGTCCGGGGCGCTTCCTAGCGCAGCAGGTCGTCAAGCTTACATTGATCAATCTGGTCCAGAATTACGATTTCCAGTGGTTGGAAAAGGATGGCAAACGCCCCCCTACTCTTACAAACGAATTTTCCCTTACCCCTAACCCAACTGTCCCTATTCTAATCAAGGAGAGAAAAGACTGAAGCAGGTTTCAGAGGAATCACGGAAAAGTTCGCTCGTCGCGGGAATTTAGTGAAATCAGTGATCTGAATATAGAGACATGTATAAAGTGTTTATTCCTTGATTGAAATGTCCTAATTGCGCACGTCTTCACTTTTTGCCCGAGAAAAACACGCAAAGCCCTCGCTTCGTATTCGCAATACATGGAGCTTTCACACTATACCATTGTGAAACTGATAACCCGTTGCAAGCCTTGGCACAGTATTCAATTTCTTTGGTACCTTTTCACTTTGACATTGAAATCCAGCGGCTTCACAAACCAATAGTTCAGTGTCTGCCAATCTCTGTTTTGAACGGGCCCGTCTAGCGAAAAGTCAAAGTCTCGAACCAGCCGAGGAACGAGTTTTCCCATTTCCAGCATGGAAATATGTCGGCCAATACACGTTCGAGATCCAAGACCAAACTTGAATATGTGTCAGCAACGAATTCTGTATAATTGTTGAGAGATTCTCACCGGCATATAGTATCGGTTCATCACGGAAAGCTTTCCAGCATCCTCAATGAGGCATCTATCGGGATTAAACACGTTTGCATCTTCACCCCAAACGCTCGGCTCAAAGTGCACTACCCAGGCGTTGACGCTGACAATGGTCTTCATACTATTAGTGTGGGGTCAAAGAAATAGTCTCGTGGAACTTACACCCTCCCGGAAGAATTTCCCGCACAATGTTACTCCACCTTCAGGAACAACTCGTTCCAGTGGTAAACCCACGGCAGGGTGCATGCGCAGTGCTTCCTTGAAAACAGCTTGGAGGTAAGGCATCTGCTGACTCTCCTTGAATGTGGGGAAGTCTGACAAAGCCCCTTTCGCAGTTGCTTCATTAATCTCGTCGTGTAGCTTCTGCATACAAGCCGTGTATTTCAGAAGGTAGTAGAGAGTAGCAGAAAGGCTTATAGCTGTGGTATCAAACCCCGCAACCATCGCTTGCTCCTTCCTTCTCTTAATTTTGTGAGTTATCCGCCACGCTTTCCCGTTTTTGCTGCAAAACATCAATGCGCCGGTCAGAAGGAGCTTGGCTATCAACAAACGAACTTTAATAATGACCGGTTCGGCATTAATTTGGTAACTTGAGGGCATTGAGACACAGGATATCCGACAGATCACCGAGATACCACATCACACAAACGTAACAGCAAATTTCAACACGTTTCATCCAAAGCAGAATCGCCATTTCAGCTCCAGTGCTCCTTTCAATTCCCTAGAATTCGCATACATTCCCAATGGTGCTTGTCAAGCGTTTCAGGTCTACTTGGGGCGTTGAGCCTGGAGAGGGGTTTGATAATTGGGCGTCATGGTTTGTGGATTTGAAAAAGCAGAGCTACGGTTCGTGTCTGGGAAATTACAAGCCTTGAGAAAAATACTCATTGGCCCTCTAGCCGGTGTTGAAGTCAAAATCACCGACTGAACAGCCGAAAATCTGCGACAGTTGCGAGGCATCCTGGATGCTGCCGGCCTCGAGGCAACTGCACTGTAAGGCAAAATTCTATCATGTGCGTCGCTTTTTGACGCATTGAGCTAACCCAAATACCGTAGCATGTTCACTGCTTGGCCGGGATCTGTAGGCCCGCGACCCAAAAACCTTACTCCTGCCATCCATTTGGACATCTATCGTGAGAATCTGCAACTGGCCAGCGTCTTGCGACCAATCAAAATCAATGCACAATCTGGCCGGTAAGATTGACGAATTTGATTTTCTCCTTGGGCACATTTTGAAGCCTGGAGCTTTTATCCATAACTCACAACATGCAGCGACTATTGGTCATGGGACAATTCTGTCTACTTCTATAAAAAGACCTTGGAGATTGACGAGGAACTAGGTTTAGCCGGCGTTGTTTGCCATGAAACACATCGCAACCGCTCCTTGTTCACTCCTTACGCAACCAAGTACATCCTTGAAAGAGTGCCAAAGTAGGTGCGCGCACCTTATGCACTTGGTCATATTTGCTAATAATCCTTACCAGGCTTCGTGTGACAGCTGGCATCTCCCACTGGGTCGTCTGCTGTGAACGCCTTCTTGATATCGGGGAGGAAGACCAAGAGATGCTTGACATTCGACTCCGCCACGTGAGTTCACAGTCTGCAATCATGAGTTGGAGCTAGGTTTTATATACTAATCAGGCTCATCATATTCACGCTCGAATTGGAACGACGCAGTCGTCTCAGTGTCCTGAGCCGGAAGATCCCGTCTTCGCAAACGAGAGGGCATTCTTCGAGTGGGTGTGGCTGCGCATTATCAAAGAGCGAAGCCAAGACATTGATTTCGTATCTTTCGTTCCTAAATATGGGTAGGTCTACTCCATTGCCAGACAGTATCTCCATGCCTTCGCAAAATGTTGACTCTTTCAACAGACTCTTTCCCTACCACCCGTTCGGAAGCAAAAAGACCTACGGACAGGTTGCTGACAGTGAAGGAGCACGCTTACAGAAGTTATTCGAGAATAACTTTGAGTAGAATTCATAAGTTTCAGAGTCATTTTGTGATAGGTTATGTTCCAAATGTAATTTGATCAACTCAATTGAACCGTCAATGTGACTAGTAATTTTCAGAGCCATCCATTGAACGAGTAGGGAACCGATAATGCCCCTGCATAAAAAAGAGGCCTGGGGGTTTGCAACATTCCAAAGACGGAGATTATAGAGCTCTCACGCAAGTTGCAATCTTCCAATCAGGGATTTTTCACATATCTCAGTCCTGTTATGGCAAAATGGAACATATTGGAGGATGTCTATTCTTTTTTTTTAGTCAACATGTCCTGCTACTGAGGGCACATTTCCACCCCAAAAGAATACAATCAATGGCCGTTAGCAGGCAAAAAGCAACGAGACACTTGCCGAATATTTCGGCAATCACCGGGGTAACGCGACTGTGAAAAGCCATCTCTCTCTCAAATGAGGTTTGGATGCTTGATACCGGCCAAAGTCAACGACCTTCTGCAGCCTCTCGGTGCTTATGAAGACCGAACTGTCAAGCTTTGCGGAGACTTTTAAACCCGAAATGCTGTGGGGAAAGAAGATTTTTGCCAAAGATGGCATAGTGCAAGCCGATAAACCATTGCATACGATCCAGGCTGATGCATGCAAAACGGCAGATTCACAAATAAAGTCAGATCTAATGTTTAAGGCAGGACCTAGCGACAGAAACACAATCGTCAGCTAATGAAATTTCTTCGCTGTCGCATCTACCATGGTGACTGATAAAACATGATGTGGTCATCAATGTGAGAGCACCGATTGGTGCTTGTCTCGGAGTAGTGGGTCCGCTGCATCGGCTTCCGGGATCCGACCGGGCTGGGCTAGATGGTGGGTAGATGTGGGAAGCTCGTCGCTATGTGATGTAATTTGATCATGAAATAAGAGCATTTTTCTTCAATGCTCACTGAATTGTTCTTCCACCCGACAGCAAGAATTAACAGGGACACGGACTTTGAGAGCTGCATTCACTTTCTAATGCAATTATCCTCGGACACGCCCGGGTGTGTCCGAAGTCTTATTCATTTTGCCAATCGGACTCGGTCGCAGACTCCGATCCCTTGCATCAAGCCCCAAACAACAGAACAGGTAGCTACCCTAGACAACAACTTGAGCATTCACAGACAATATGCACTACTCTGCTGTGTGACACAGACACGTTTTCACATCGTCAATTCAGCAAACCTAAAATCTAGTAAGACGGGCTGTAGGCAAAATCCCAACCATTCGAGATGATGAATTCGCTTACCGAAACCCCAACAACGGCTTACAGCTGCGCCTGTTGCACAGCATTGCTTTTGGCCGCTTGTGTCCCACCGCCATCATCATTATCCTCGTGCCAAAGTCATCTTTTTTGGTGCGTTGTTCGTGGTTTGCAGCGCTACCTTTTATTGGGAAACAGCTTGCGCAAGCAATTTTCGATATCGGCCCGAGTTTCGGGTACAGTCCTGCCGCCCAAATGTTTGCTCTCTTGGTCTTACTACAATGCTGCAACTTTTTGATTACTGTCCGTCTTGGCGCGGAAGATTTGATCAAGGGGGATATTTTCACGGCGTCGGATGCCTTTGCTGTCAAGGTTGCGAGAACCGTCTGTCTCTTGTTCAATTTGCGAGGCATAGGCACGCAGTGGCAGATCTCGCGTGTGAGTGACTTCCCACAATTCTACAAACATGACCAGGGAAAGCCAAGCCGAGGTTGGTATCTGTTGCGCCAGCTACTTATTATTTGCTGGGAATACATTTTTCTCGACGTCATGTACACGGCCTCACTGAAAGCACCACCGGAAGATGGAGCAAAATTCTTTAGCAACGGTGCAGAATTCGCATACCTGAGTGCCACCCGAGAGGAGTGGCAGGGCCGCGTTATGAGCAGCGTAATGTTTTGGCTGGTAATGGCTCGAGTAAGCATTGATATTCTAAATCGGATTGTGGCTTTTACCTCCGTATTTCTTGGAATCTCATCCCCGAAGGACTGGCCTCCCGTTTTTGGGACCTTCTTGGATACATATACTCTACGGGGCTTTTGGAGGTGAGAATCACGACCAATGAATGTCATTTGGAACTAACACGGGACATAGCAAATATTGGCATCAATATTTCCGATGGCCGTTGACATCGATTAGCAATTTTATTTGCCGCGACCTTATGAATCTACCACGTCCTTCTCTTTTAGAACGTTATTTGAATATTTCTATTGTGTTTTTTTGTTCGGGAATCATCCATATTATAAACAATGAGTATTCCCAACCTCAGATCTCATCAAGGATACCAACCTTGGCCTTCTTCAGCATCTTTGCGATAGCAATCATGATTGAAGATGGAGTACAAGGATTGTATCGCCGCATCACTGGGGTGAAATCTGGCGACAATCATGTCCTTCTGTGGCACAAGGTTGTCGGTCATTTGTGGGTGTTCCTATGGTTTTTGATGTGCTCGCCTTGGTATCTTTACCCTCAAGCCCGAACTTCATTAGAAGGAAAATGGTTTTTACCAATAAGCATGGTGGACTTGGTTGACAACACGACATTATGGACATTGGTAATGGGAGGAGGTTTGATTTTGAAGTTCACACTCGGTGGCCAGCTTTAGCGAAAATATCCAATTGCATGATTATCAGCACGATTGAGAGAATCTCTTACCGGGGAGTAGCCTTGACATAACCCTTAAAGTGGGCTACTACATGGGCCCCAGAAAATCTCACCTACTGATCGGATGAGATCGCGCAAACCAATTTCAACAGCTTGCGGTCGCGAAATGGTGTACCGCCCATGGCGTCACAAAGATTCTTCCATTTTCTATAGCCTGAGTTTTATTTTTGCATGACATCCAATCTTGAATACGCACCCCCTCGCAGTGGCACGATGTTAGCACCAACTTATCGTTATCTCGCACTAGATGCCGCAAGACCTCACGCAGGTACCTGCCAAGTCGCATTTCTAGCCACAAAGCTTTAAATTAAACATATGACATCTTTCACCGTTACACAATCCACTAGTATTGAAGGTTATCGGGCACATAAAACTCTGCCATATTTTAACGACACCTTCTGGTGCGATGCGATAGAGGGTAGCTATCCACGTGGAGTCTTAGTCACTCCAATGGACATCACTCCACAGGATTCCACTTCATCATAGACCATATCCACACGAATGGGTTCTTCTTTATTTCTCTTAGTTGATTTCCCGGTTTGATTCTCTGGAGCGCGCGAAAACTGTGCTAAAAGACTGATCATCCTCTCAAACCACTCATTGAACCTAAAAAGCAACAGAAACGAACACGCGGTACTCTTTTTTGCCAGCCGAAATCTCTTGGCCGAATTGCCAACCCCACATCTATCTAATCAACGCGTTTCTGGAATTTCTACACTCCGCGTTTATGCCATGCGCGTTTTAGGAACGATCACCCCATGCATCCCGCTTTTGCTTCTTGGCAGCTGCGCATCGGGGCATTTTTGAACCCTCGCAGCTCATTGGGCAGCAGAGATGCAAATGGCAATATTTATTCTTAGTGCGTCTCGGCCCGTGGAGCGCCAAGCATGCATCGGTCCACCTGGTAGTAATGAAAACGACGACTGAGGCATGAAAGAGGAGAAATGCGTTGTAAAAACAAATCATGAGGCAAAAGCGCGATTTGCTCTGGCACTGCTTACGCAACGGCTGCGAGTCTGCGAATGAAAAAAAAAAGGGGCCGAGGGAGGGGGAAGCACAGCACAGACTCGTGGCGGATTTTGGTTTTGAAATCCAACAACACGGTCGGTCAGGACGGATTCGCCGGCGGCCTGGTAAGCTCAGGCCAGATTCGGCGATGCAGCAGACGGCAAGGTTGGTTATCATTATGGAACGTTGTATCTATGCATATCTGGATCTAAGTGCCAGTGCAGCAGCGCAGGCCGAAGGGCGAGAGCAATCCATTACGCAAACCCAACACATGCAACGCGCGCCGCGTCCGTGGGCTGCAGAGCGAGAGCTGGTGTTTCTTCCGCTGACAATGTGGCTCCTTCCTATCGTGGCGACCCATAGAAAAAAAAATTGGCCGTCTTAACCGATTTCCCGGCTCCATCCCACTCCAGTTTTTTCTGGCCCTTGCGGTTTGATATGTTGCGAGCTGGGCTTATCTCGGGAAAATCGGCACGCTGCGTCAGTCAGTCGAGCGTCTCCATCCGGCCCTTCTTGAGTTGTCTGATTCCCCGCGGCTCGTCGGTCCAACCATGATACAAGCAAAGGGAAAAAGCCTTATCTGCTGCGTCATTAAAAGAGGAGCATGCAATTTCTCATATCGCACCTTCACCGGCCCTTAATATGGAGCACGTGGAGTGTACAAAAGCTCTCGTAGGAAGACTTCAGAGGGCGGGTCGACTTTTTTTTCCTATGCTAGGTCTCGGATCGATCCAGGCCCTCTTTATGCATGCATGCTTGCTGGTGCTCGGCTCCATTCTCCAACCATGTCGCTAACCGAGAAACAAGACATCGAGGCCAACAAGGTTGTCGAACCTACCGCCTCGGATCGCGATGTTGAACCCGCCGAGATATATGAGGTGTCACGTGCCCGCGAGATCCAGAACAAGTTTGCCCTCCTGCGAGTCCTGCGCCAGAGCGAGGAGTGGCTGGACAAGAAGCTGGGGGTTGAGACGCAGGGTATCGAGCGAATCCCCGAGGAGGAGAAGCAGCCGCCGTCGATATGGAACGTCTTCTTCATGTGGTGGTCCATGAATGTCCACGTGGGCGGCATGGCGCTGGGCCTGCTGGGACCTGAGTTTGGTCTTTCGTTGAAACAATCGGTTGCTGCCAACACGCTTGGAATTGTTCTCGGTTCTATCTTGACTGCTTTTACTGGAACTCTGGGCCCCAAGGTACGCCAAGAACGAACAATTTCATTCAGAACTTGGCCGTGTCAAAACTCGAACGAACTAACAGCCAAATTTAGCTTGGCATGAGACAAATTACCACGTCCCGTTACTCTTTCGGATTTTGGGGAGCAAAGCTTTGCAGTATCCTTAACATTGTAGTGGGTGGTGGCTTTGGAGTCGTCAACTATGTTGTTGTTGGACAGATTTTGAGCGCCGTTTCGGATTACAAGATGAGCATCACCGTCGGCATCGTCATCATTGCCATCATCTCCTTTGTCGTGTCCGTTTTCGGTTTCAAGGTCATCCACTCGTTCGAGAAGTGGTCTTGGATCTACACCTTTATCCTCTTTTGCGTCCTCATCGGCCAAGCCGCGCCCCACGTGGATTCGAGCGCACCTGGGTTGGATGGCAGCTCTGGATCCATCTTTGCGGGTACATTCCTGTCCATCGTGGCCATCAACTTCTGTAAGTGACAAAGGTTACCACCTCTAGACACCTGGCTGGGCTAACAGAGAACTCTTCCGCAGCCAACTCCTCTGGATGGTGCTCCATCGCTGCCGACTACTACTGCAACTTCCCTGCGACAACGCCATCCTGGAAAATCTTCACCCTGACTTTTTGGGGCATCGTTATTCCAACCACCTTCAGCATCAATATTGGTACTTGTCTCGCCAATGCGGCCCTGTCTGCCGCCTACCCACCTTACGCAGATGCTTATGACAATCACGGCTTCGGTGGGCTCCTCGCCGAAGTGTATCACCCGACTAGCTGGTCAAAGTTCTGTCTCGTGCTCCTCACATTTTCCGTCCTGGGAAACAACATTGCCATCAACTATTCCTCTGGACTGAGCCTGCAGCTCATGGGAGACTATTGGCACGCCGTCCCCCGCTTCATCTGGACCTTCATCTTCGCCGTCGTCATCGCCGTTCTCGCCATTGCGGGCCAGCAGAGCCTTTCCGACGTCATCGACGATTTCGTATCGCTGCTCGGATACTGGACCGTCAGCTTCACCATTATTCTTTTCATCGAAGATCGAGTCTTCCGCCGCCGCACTGGCTACGACCTTCGCGTCTGGGATCAGCCGAGCAAACTGCCGCTCGGCCTCGCTGGAACAAGTGCTTTGATTGCGGGTTACTGCGCTGGCGGCGTGCCGGGAATGAGCCAGACTTGGTACATTGGACCCATTGCGGCGAAGTTCGGAGGTGATGGTGGCGATGTAGGAATTTACCTGAGCGGAGCCATTACCCTGGTGTGGTATCCCATAGCGAGATATTTTGAGTTGAAGTACACAGGACGATGATCTGGATTACGACATCCAGCTTCGGATTTTATTTGTAAATTTATTAGTATCGATTATAAGCATAGTTCTTGAACGCTCTGTGCAGAATAAGAATGTCAACTTCCCAGTCCAATCTACGCATGGCCCGTCACAAATGAGTGTACACCGCAAACAACCAGAATAAACTTGCATTGAATTTCATGTGACAGACAACACGACTCCGCCTGTCTAACCCCTATCTGAGTTGGCCCCGCGTTTATAATCCTTGCTCGTCGCTAACGCCCCGGGCTCTCTCAAGCTTCGACGCCCTGCCAGGTACCGGGCTGTTAGTGATTGCAGTTCACATGCAAGGATCGGCCCGGGCTGCATGGAACCGAACCAATTTTATGCGTGTGGGACAAGCACCAGCTTAATGATATGATTGGTGCTGTGCGCAATGGAATTGGATAAAAATCCCAAGTAAATCAGCTTCACACTCACGAGGTGTAGGCTGGTTTGGGTTAGGCATTGATGAAGGATCCCGACAATTCATTGTCAATTTGACCTTTTGAGATCCTATATCCCAATCTATTAACTGGAGGGAACTAATATAGATCTCTATGATTCTTCGCAGTGTTTCTCTTGATCCTGACGCAATTGCTCGATTGATCTAGTGGCGATAATCTGCCAAATTTCTGACCATAGCCAAACAATCTTTTAGCCCACATTTCCTCTTGAAAGCTCTCTTCCGGAGTTCCCGTCATTTATGACGTTTCTCGCAAAATCTTTCAAGCTATATTGCATCAAAAGATTCGCGGTTAAATATACGGTGACACAAAACAATGAAACAAGTCTGTGCGCGAAGTCGCAGGCTTCCACGACGAAACTTGGACACTGGTTGACGTAGAATGGGAGAATATGGACCTCGAAATGGAGCGCACCTATCGAGATCCACAATTCTGTTGCAAGTTGAATTCATACTTGGAGGATTGCTTGGTGAATATCCCCAAAGCTATGGTCAACGTATAGCTCATCTTTGCCCATAAACCCGACCGCAACAGGAAGCCGGAATCGTAGCTGTTGAATCAGTCGTAGGTTCCGAATGTCAAGTTGATTTTAGTTGCTTCAAAAGCAGCACGAATCTCCTCCATGCAGTCGATTGATTCTCTTGCGATTGGTAGGTAAGCAGCAAGATAATTTGGATGCTCCAGGTTCTTAGTAACGCATTCAAGGGTTTCAAGAGCAGGGAACGTTCCCCTTTGAACCTCGGAAGCTAGCCCGAGGACGTCGGATGCATCGGGAATTATGCCACTGAATTGAACGACCAAGTTCTTTACTGTTTTGGGGAGGATTCTTGTCCAGCATCTATCGTTGGACGGCCCTTCGTGACTCTGCTCTGGCAAGGTCCGGGCGCAAAATGTCTTGTCGTATAGTTCAAGTCTTTCTAATTTCTGAAATTGGTCAAGTGCAGGTCCATCTTGGATTCTGCCACTCGGTTTAAAGTCATTATTCCATTTTATAGTGAGGCTTTCCAAAGTCGATTGCCGCGGGCCGAGGATACTGATAATTGCGCTTGATGGCACGCTAGAGCCGAGCCGCAGACAACGATTCGGAATGTACGTGAAAGACTTCAAGACTGGGGTGCCTCTGATGATTTGACGGAGAATCTCCAAGCCAGGATGAGGCGGGTCCGAGACCCCGATGGCTCTGCTGTCAAAGTAGATATCTTCCAGGTGCGGGAAAAGCGTTTCAGGTTTTCCTTGTGCATAAGTGCCCCGGTTGGCCAAGGATAGCAAGCGGCCACCCTTGGGAACTAGTCCATCCGATCTCACATAGCCCGGCTTGTCGTCGTTTACGTACTTTGGATAGGGTTCGTGGAAACGCCGCTGTGATGTCAACTTCAAAACCTTCACGCCGGTTGCAAATGACAGAGCAGCCTCGGTAATGAGTGAGTGTTGAAGTAATAGAGAGCCCATGTCGGTGCGATCGTATGCCGTATTTACACCAAAGCGGGCGATCTGCCTGCAAGCAACTTTATTTAAGAAGTCCAATTCTTTCTCGGATGGCTTGGATCGAAAGTCGAACGGCATAGACAGAGTCTTCACGTGCGTTCCAAATTGAGGGAACTGATCCAAAATGCGGATTTGGGATGCT
This sequence comes from Calonectria leucothoes, assembly GCA_002179835.1. Classification (NCBI taxonomy): domain Eukaryota; kingdom Fungi; phylum Ascomycota; class Sordariomycetes; order Hypocreales; family Nectriaceae; genus Calonectria; species Calonectria leucothoes. Next base: position 118,073 of record NAJI01000005.1, read on the forward strand.
GGAGAAAAACATTCGTGAGGTCGATGAAGAAGAAGAGGAAGAGCAATGCGGCGTAACGTCACGGACGTATTCGCCACTCGGACCAAGTCGTCGATGCCCTCATCCTTTTCTGCAGACTGCTCAGCAGGGCAGTGGGTGCAAAATCGGTCAAAAATCATGCAATGAATCTCTGTAGGAAGGGATTCCAGTGGACTCAAAGACGTGGTAGGTGTTCCAAACATGATCGCGGTTGAGATCTGATATCTCGAAAGTGGCTTATGTCAGGATTGGCAAAGGTTGAGGCGGGGGGAATTTTTCTGGATGTGCAAATGAAGGAGCTGCTCTTGATGTACACAGTGAAACCTGAACGCCTTCCAGATTGGCTGGAAGGTTGACTAATACGGTCTGTTTGGGTGACAAGGCGGGTGAGCAAGGAACATGATTGGCGGACATGACTGCTCTGGACTGGATAGCTGGATATGTACTGATGCAAAATAGTCGACCCCGAGCGAGTATTTACGAGATTTCAATATTAGATAGAAAAATAAAGAGGAGCCCGAGAAGGATTCAATGCCATTGTTATATGTTCGCATGGACATTTTGCTTGGTTGCATCCGCGTAAAGGTGCGAATGGCGGCACTCAAAGGGATAGACTGACCCCCCACCCATGTATTGTAGCGACCTCAGCTGCATTGGTCGGGCCTAAATACGGGAAAATTGTATTTTTTCCCCATACTCCTCATCCAATGCTGGCTGATTCAGGACGTCGCGATGGTCAGTAGAAACGGGTTCATAGCGACAGGCGCCGGTTGGGTCGGAAAGATGGGCCGGTGCACCCCAACTTCTGGCTTGGTGGGGTAGGCTGTCTTCAGAACCACGCCGCGGTTACTTAAATTTAGAACACTTCCCTGGCGCTATTTAAGTCTAGAACTAGGCGCAGTCATTACTAATGGGCGAACATTGCAAAACGTCGGCTGTGAACCGCGTCGGTGCTCATTTAGGCTGCTACCTGTGGGGCAGCGGTAGATGGATGGGTGCCGTTCCAGGCAGACTTCTCGAACCGGTTAGAGCCACTAATTTCACCCTGCTGCTACTGCGATGCGCTACGTCGGTCAGGGGGGGAAGTGATGATCATCAACACGGTAGTGCTTATAAAATACCATGGCGAGAATGGCTGCAGTGTTCTTTACTTACTTGCGTCCACTACCCATCATTTCCTTTCCGATCCCAGACAAAGGCACACCGCAATGGCTCCTCGCGGACTTCTCGACCTCCCGAACGAGGTGCTAATGCTAGTATGCCAAAACCTGTGCGGGCACTGCCAAGAATGCGGCGCCGTGCCGGCATGGGCAGCAGATCGCGAGGGCGGGCCCATTGAGCTAAACCAGCGGCGAGACAAGTTGACCCAGGACTTGGCCAGCCTGTGCCGTGTCTCGAAGCGAACTCGCGAAATCGCCCAGCCAGTTCTCTATCACCGCCTCCGCGCCGACAGAATCGGCTCAAACACGCTGATCGCTTTCGCGCAAACCGTTGCCACAAGGCGCCCGGATCTCGCCACCGCAGTGCACGCACTTGATCTCGACGACTTCGTCACGGACGAGCACACGCTATGCGATGATGATGTCGCCGTCTTCAACCGCGCCGCTGAACGCTACGGTCTGGTTGAGAAGGGACAGAAGTGCGGCGACGTGAGCACTGACAGACATGAGCCTGAGATGGCGTGGGTTCTAGCGCTGCTGGCCCATCTGCCAAAGCTCGAGGAGCTTCACACTGTCGTGCCCGCCTCCACCGAAGACTCGGACGGCAGCTCTCTACTGCAGCTGGTGACCAAGGCCAAGGCGCTGCCGCCGCTGCTCCCGTCCGTCTGGCGACTCAGCTTTTCGCACTGGGACACCGAGTACGGCTTCGACCTTGATGCGATGAGGCCGCTGATGCAGCTCATGCCGAACCTGCGAAAGCTGGAGCTGTTTGCGACTCTGGGGAGTGAAAAGCTGCCGCGGGGGTCGCTTAGCACTGTTCGGGAGCTGCGAGTAAGACACAGCGCCATGACTAAGGAGTCGTTGGAGAATATCCTCGAGGCGTGCGGGCCGCTGGAAATGTTTGTCTTTGGCAATGGATCCGCAACCGTGTCGCAGGCTATGGACGAGTCAGAGTTCTTCCCACGGCACGCAGCAGAGGCCCTGCTCAGTAGCGGCCACGGCAAGACTCTGCGCTGGCTCGAACTGGACCTCACAGATTGTGAATGGGTTCTCGAGGAGCCCGACGAGGATGGTGTTCTGGGCGACGTGCGCGGCCTCGAGGTGCTCGAAACTCTCCGTCTGAGTGGCGGCTGCGTGTACGTTGAGACGGACGACGACTCGTGGACCGATGGCGGGCTGTTCGTCAACACGCTGCCCAAGTCGCTGCGCTACCTGGCAATCATCGATGCCCACCGCCACATCTACGAGGACCTGATGGGCTTGGCCCACGCTGCCCCAAGCAAGTTCCCTTCCCTCAAGAACCTCGACCTCCACGCCGATCGGGCGCGCAGCGGGGATGCGCTTCCAAAGGAGCAGTTGGATTCTGTTGCAAACGAGTTCAACGCGGCCGGCGTGGCTTTCACCAATAGAAACTGGACCCATTTGCCATCCTCGGCCCTTTTGTGGTCAAGCCCTTTTACTTGAACCACGTTGCAAGCAACCTCATCAACACATGTATTCTTGAAGAGCAACACGCCGGTCATCAATGGTGAAGACGAATGTAAATAATTTATTAGCAATGATTATTAGATTAAATCTGGCCTTGAAACGCAAACGATGATGGTGCCAAGCTTAAGTTCATCAACCCGCCCCTTGAGTGCCCTCCCGCCTCGCTTTCTTCTTCATCCAAACCTCGCGCAAAACTTCCTTGATTGTGGACTCTCCCGCACGGAAATTTGCCTTGCACACTTGCACGAGCGTATCGACTTGTTCCGGTTCCCAAACAAGGTTGTAGGAACCGGAGAACTTGGTCGTGGATGGGTCAAAGCCCGGAGCCACAGCCTCGTTGGGCAGCAAAGGCATGTATACCATGGTGCACTCATTGGGGAATATGGGAGCTGGAGGGTTGGTGACTGTTCGGCCATACGAGTCAACCACAGTAGCAGGGCGCTCGCATGGCACGCCGTCGTACACTTGAGCGTACATTCCTTCGTAGCGATGAGGGTCTTTTGGGTCCTCGCTAGGTTTGAGATCATGCCGCTTTGTGAACTGCAGCCCGCGGCGGCTACCAATTTGGTCTACCCTCTCCTGGAACGCGTCTTTTTGGACATCGCTGGATGCATCCATGTTGATGATTATGTCTGTCTCTCGGCGCGGATGAAGCAAAACATACGTGGGACAATTATTATCCATGCCGCTGTCAATGAGCTGTATAGTTGGCGAGTTCTCGAGACCAGGCGAGCGGCTCTTGCCGGCCTCGGGAGGCGAAAACTGGTACAGGAAGTTGTGCTCGTCGCATGCATGTAGAGGGTGATGGTTCTCAAACTCCTCTGTCCCATCTTTGCCCCAGAGCTTGGACACGCCCCGAGCCATCTTGCGAATCGACCTCCCAAAAACGCCAGTCGAGAGATTTCGATCCACCGTAGACAGGTAGGATGTGAGGGGCGCTGCGGGTGCACTGGTTGCAAGGCCGAGCAGTAGCGACATGGACTGCTCTGGCACATACATGGTGGATCTGCCGCGGCTGAATGGGCGTCCGAAACCCCAGGTTGGAACCCACGCTTCAATCTCGTCGCAGCCAACCTCGTAGGGCGTCATCTCAAACCACTGGTACCACGCATCGGGAGGTTCCATCTTCTTCCCCGCTGCTTGCTCGGGCTCTTCAAAGGGTCGGTCCTTTCGAGCCCACGTTTCCCGCGGTCGCTCATGCCGGATAGCTGTCATAATCGGCATTGGCTCCTTTCCCTCGTCGATGTACTCGCGCAAGCTCGAGTATTTGTGCCAGGTGCGGAGGTCTTGGCCAAGAAGCGTTTTGTACGGATGAGGCATGGGATGCTGCGCCAGGTCGCCTTGGAAGAAGATCCAACCGCTCGTAAATACGGAATAATAGTCCATCATGACGATTTTAAGGCCAGTTCTCTTCTTCTGGATCAGCGGGCCAAGCGTGGTCTTGGCTCCGGCGGGCGCGCTCAGCATGGCGCGAATGGCATCGCCAGAGAGCGGGTGATGCGGCGAAAGCCGCTTCTTGCAATGATCAATCACGGTCTCCATGTCGCACTGCCCCAGTTTGTAATATGCTGCAATCGCCCAGCATGCACCGGAAACTCCAGCAATGTACGATATGCAATCCCAGAGGCCGCACGCCTTCATCTCTGCACCGTAACCCAAGCATCCAATCATGGCACGAAATCCCCCACCGCTGCCGCCAAAGGCAACGATAGGAACATCGTCTGGGTGCATCTCGCTAGAATCTATTCCCAGATACTTGGCAAAGGCCATTCTTGCGATTTCCTTTCGTTTCGCCATGAAAATCCGCTCTTCCGTGCTGAGATGTAATCCTCGGCGCACATCCGCAACCTTGGCTATCTCTGGGTGAATCAAGGGGTTTCTGATTTCCAGACCGACGCGCGTTTTGAGAGCAGACATGCCGTAGATGATCTTGATGTCCTGGATCGCTTCTGGGAACGCCGCCTTGATGCAGTTCTGCCAGAAGCTCCTCCACAGCCTTCCAAAAACGCCTCTCTTGTCAGACTCATCGCCTGGGCCGAATGTTTCCCCAGGCACACTACCACAGTCAGCAAAGAAAATCTGGCAAACCAATGTGGCAATTGCGGTTCATACTAATGCTGTTCAACATCGGGCTCGCGCGTCGCTTCCAGGCGAACAAGGCCATTTCCACCACTGGTTGGTTAGCAAATGCCATCATACCATGAATGGGCCGCGACTCACGAATTCGGAGACATGATGCGATTTTTTACAGGTCTTGCAGGAAAATGTCACAGCACGCGTTTGGCGATTGATATATTGCACGGATGCCATGTGGTCAAATGCTGCGATTGAATTGGTGGATGCGTCGCGAACTCAAAGGACAACGGTGCCGATGGAATGAAACTGACTCTAGCCTCTTTCGGAGTAAGCCAATCCTATGAAAATATTTCTTCCTTAACATTACTATTGAAACCGTGATTAATTGATTTCCTTGTTACCCTGCTCTGCTCCTACTTTTGCAAGTATATTCAGGTAGATAAGTTATATTAAGCCTAAACTAGCTATAAATATATTATATAATTTGTAACTTATAAGAACAAGGCTTATTATCCATTTTCAGACTATATCCTAGTATACATAATGCCTCAGGTTCAAGCTAAGTTTTTTCTTAAAAGTTCTCATTCCTGTAGTCTCTCTTTGTCCCTTGGGCGTGCTTACCAACTGTCATTGTGAATAGAGAGAGGTTGAAGAAGCGAGCACTGCAATGTGCTGGGGGGGGGACTAGATATAAATTGCTCCTTGCCTATTGTTATTGCCAATTTTTATAGATCTCATTTTGGGATCGTTCATTTTCAGTTTTGTGCTTTTAGGGACCTGTTTTGGCCACTCTAGGCTGAGAGGTGTGCTTGCGTGAAGAGAAGGCTTGGAGAGGAGGTGGGGTCATTGTGGTATGAAGACAGCCATTCCAACAAACAAGCGCTTGTCAGCGCTGACACCATCTGAAGAGCAAGTCCTTCGAGCCCTTTTTGGCCTTGGTTTCGTGAGAAATGTCTGTAGGGTAAGACTTGCGAGTGGGGGCTGGCGGGCTGGCGAACACTGGAGTCAGCTCTGGTTCTTTTTCGCTCCCCTGGTCGTAAACGCGTCGTGCCCCGCAGGAACACTCCCCACCCTTAGCCAGGGAGGAACGAGCGGTTCCCCAACGGCCAGTATACGATGCACATTGCACCTATCTTCTTAAGATTGAGTAGTGACCAGTGACAGACAGGTCAAGTCGAGCGACGTGATCCGACTAATTGACCAAGTTAGTATCGCGAGTACAGTCTGAGTATGACCACCCTCCTCACGGCACGTTGAATGTCCATGTAATGCTCATGATGGCAGCCTCGAGATACAGAAATGTAACCTACAAGCATGCCGTCAGGCCAGAATGGGAGGATTGCATCGCCCAGTTAGCTATTATAGGCTGTGAGGTCTGGCCAGGCTCGGTAAGCGAGGTCTCCATTTTGGTGACTGAGCCTTCCATTCATTTGTCGCAACCAACATGCAACTCGTCGGGGCTGGCGACAGGGAGGGGCCATTTCCACCTGCTGCGGTCTTCACGTGCGCAAGGCCGGTTACTGTTTGCTATGACACTCAACATTATCCTAGCTTATCTATCGGAATGGAAGCCGTCTCGTCATCTCGTCATCTCACGTAACAAGCCCAAGGGCCGCTCGGTGAAGACTGCACCTGGCTCATTTGAGCCATGGGCATTCAGAGCTGGAGGGTTGTTGCATGCCGCTCTTCAAGAGCCTACCTCAAAACCATCTCGGCCTGTTCTTCAGCCGGTCACTCTACCGACATCTCGGCCAGCACTTTCTCCATCCTACTCGACGGATTCCGATACTTCCCGATGCATAATTCATTATTTGTCCTCGTGTCTTCTCTGAGCCATCCGCAGTGAACGAAATCACACAGCCTGATTAGATTCATCAATCAAGGACTAGTTTTAGGCCACCTGCATCAAGGGTGCAGGAGCTGAAAACCTACCCCTGCCAGGCCTGACCACCCTCAAGAACCAAAGCAGATACAAAAGCCCACTCCTACCGCCCAAACACAGTTTCCCGCCTCCATTGCGAATGGACCAAGCATATAAGGCAGTTTACTCAGGCCTCAAAAATAAAAATAAAATTCCCCTCAACCTTAGAATCGTCTTCAACCATGGGTCGCTCGATGTTCCGCTATAACCTATCTAGGCCATATCCCTTTTCATGGTTTACCTACATGGTCATAATTGGGGGCATAGCTCTTCTGATCTTGTTTTCCATGCTGAACTTCGCTGCTAATGCATATGAGCTTAAGTATGTTAATCCTCATCACTTCACAAATAAACCAAAATCTCATTACCACTTTGCTTGGCAGAGTACACTACACCATGGACCCGAATAGCACTTCCGCGCGACACGATTGGCCCTCGAAGCCACCTTTCAATTGGCTAGGAACAGTTAGTCTCAGTCCTTGTATATTGAGGTTGATATATCTGACTGCAGGTGGCACAGATAGAAGGTTCCTGCACGGCTCGAGAAATATTCTTAGGTTCTAGTAAGTCTTAGGCTCTGATTTTTGACCAAGCAAACCTGATAGCCGAATTCCTTAGCATTCTATACTGATAAGCTGGCCCTGCCTTATACGTTAGACAGAGTTTCGAGTCTCGGAGAGGATGACCGAGTGATTGAGGCCGTGCCTTCTCTGAGTTACATGAACAATCGGTTAGAGGATTGCAAAGTCTGGAATATGCAGATGGAATTGCTTGCGGAAGATCGAACCGCCGCTCAATTTGGTTATGCGCAGTGGGGCCCAAAGATCGCAGTACAATATGCACTCCGCTAATAATTGAATCCTTTCTGATTTGGGCACTTAGGCATCGATATCGTGTATCGTCGTGATAGAAAACGGCCGCATGATGATAAATCTTAGTGCTGAGTACGACCTGCTCCCTCCCACGATTGAGAACGGTCAACAAACGACACTTTTACAAAACTCAAACCAACATTCAAGCCTCTGGTGGGGGGAGTCGCTCATGTAAGCACATGTACCTGCTTCCAATATCAAAAGTGTGATGACGAGGTACTGATCCTCTGTTTATAGTTCGGCGTACTGGATTGAACTGTCACAAGAGCTCCAAAACGCGAGGCCTTCGGCTGTTTCGGACAAAGGCCAATACATTCGCAAAGGCTCCATTAGTATGATTCATTGGAAGGTCAGATGGAGGTCACAGAACTGAACATCGATAGATTTAAGTCCAACTGAGCATCTTAACTTCTCTTCATTGGAATTTTTCAACACACACTATCACTTCATTTTCAACAGTGAGCAGAATGAGTCCGCTCCGATCTGGGTCGATTATCTTAATAATGGAGGAAATCCCGTAAATTTCAAGGCTGATGACACACTGGCCTCTATCTCCTCTATCTGGGATCCTATCGACAGATACGGGAAATCATTCTACTCCACTGTTCTAGCTGATCTTGGTCAAGAGCAGGGCCCCAACCTTCTACTTCCTCAAGAGGAGAGTTTGCTGCAGAATTGGACAGAGATTTTTGACACTCTCAATACTGAAGGGACAATCATCAATGCCAAGATGGGTCCAGCGACCGCAAGTTATAGAGCGTTGAAAGAGAGCAATGAACTCGGAAAGCTTTTCATCAACTCATCAACCATTCACAGCCAGTATTTGTGTCAGGTACCTCACCGGCGGCCCTGGGGACATCTTATTATCGCTATACTGGTGGCTGACTTGGTTTTCCTGCGATTTGCATGGACATGCACGAACTTTGCAGCCACATGGTATCTTGAGAAAAAAGATGGAAACGCGATGTGCTGTGAGCATGAATCCCATGCGTTGCAACAAGTACCGGATGGACTGGAAAGCTCAGTCAATCTACGAACATTATTCGACTCACAAGCTCTGAAATTACCAACGAGAACATAATGTATAGTGGCTTGAGAGAGAGATTAAATTCCATAGGAGCTGTATTGCTATAACGAATTGCTCTAAGAATTTTACAAGTACACAACTCAGTTTATGTTGGAATAATGCATTCCTTATAGAGGGATCATATTCATTAGAACCTAAAGCATTAACTCGGTGTGTTATAGCCATAGCGAGATGAGAATGGATAATAATGAAAGATTTTTTAAAACACATTTTCATCTGGAAAGAAAACTCCCGGGTATTCTGTTACTAGTCGGGGGAATTGCAAGAGGAATGCTGCCAAATCTTGAGGTCTTTGAATATCAGCAGCTCGGCCGCTGCTTGAAGGAATTGCTGACACGTGTGAGGCGCCCTTATTAAATTGATTCTCCCGCTAGTTACTGATTATCCTGTCAGCTGAGAAGAAGCTGGATTGGATATGTGCCCAGACCGCAAAAGCCCTAGCCATGGGCCAAGAACCTCGATTCAATTGGAGACAGATGACCCAAATCTATTTATTTGCTCATCATTAGACATTCATTGCCACACGAAACAGTTCTTCATGTTCAGCGTCGCCTTTTGGAAGCTGCTTCACTCATTTCCACTCCCCTCCATCCTGATACATCATGTACTCCATGACACCGACTGCAAACTCGCCGTGCTTGACCAACACGGGCCGCATCTGATCTCGAATTTCATTGTCGCGAATTCGGCTGCCAACCAGTCGGCACACAATCTCGCGCATGGCCGTATCTGTCGGAGCGGTGCAACAATACAGCTCGTCCACCACTTCTGAGAAAAATCCGCATCGCACCCAGTTTGCTTCCGCTGCACGGTAAAATCGATCCCTCGCAAGGAGTCTGAGCGCAGGCACATCAAACTTGTCGGCCATGATGTACAGACGTAGTGGGATAAATAAATCATCGCGGAAATTTAACCGGGTCGACTGGTATTTCTCTTTCTTTCGTTTTGGGCTGCTGCTTCTGGGTCCAGTGTCATCAAACTCGGCGTATTCTTCTGCAGGCTCGTCTGTGGCGTCATCGTCCTCCTCGATAGGCTCGGTTTCGATTTCGACATTTGCCTCCGCAATCTCGTTCGCGAGTTGCTCTTGTAAATTGGCGTCTTCTTCTTCGTCTTCGTCTTCACTTACCAGGGATGTTTCAATTTCAGCCGTAATCAAATCAGGCTCTGGTGCGCTGCAGTCAACTCCCGGGGGGGCTTGGAGGGCGTCTTGAACTTGTCCGCTGGGCATCGCTGCTTGAGCTGATGGTTTTCTGAAGGTAGGGGTAACTCCATCCGTGTAATTCCCAGTGTAAAGAAATTCTAGAAATCTTTCCAGGATATCTGGTTCATCTTCTGGCAACTCGACAATGCGTGATGAAGCTTCCTAGAGACCACTGGTAAGCATGGCTCATGGCTATCCCAAGAGTTTACATACGAACCTTAAAAGAGAGGCCCAGGGCTCTGTCAAAAAAAGGTGACTGTGTGCAAACGATGGCGCGGTGAGCCGGAAATTCACGTCCACCGCAGTGAATGCTCATGTCCGAGAATTTCTCGCTAAGGAGCAGCGAAGAGAGGCTGGCATGGATTGAGGCCAGAGCCAGCCTATCGCCCGAGTCCGCGTCATTGTCGCGGTAAGCACTCCCTCTTGAAGATGGGGCCCGCTTGCGATTAACAGCCACCAAGTTCATGGGCGCACTATTTAAAACGACGTTGCAATATTCACTACTTGAACAGCATTTCCTCTAAGGCGCGTGCGCGCATTTCACATTAAACCTTCAAGCGCAGTGGGGTCAATCACAAATACCACGTGATTGCCAACTAAACTAAAAGAAAAATTCAATAGGAAAGCCTCGGTTTGTCACACTCACAGGTGGTTTCAATAGCCTCTGCCGGCAACGGCACCGTAAGTCGAATGCCCGGACTAGCCGGCATCAGGATTTAAGTGATAACAAGATGGTCAAGGCCGCGGTCCGCCCCAAAACACCATACAAAACAACACACGAGCCCAGCCAATTGAACATTGATGCCAAAGTGCGATCGTCATGTCGATCGAACCTTATTACCCCGAAGCCGGCCGCCTCCTCCTGCGGCAGCCTGCAACAGGTAAAGGCAACAGCAGCTATAAGAGACCTAGATGGACCTTCCTTTGAATAAACAAGAGCTCCAATGAACCTAGGGTCCTCATAGCTTGTGACAGTATTGATTAGCAAACGAGTCCTATGTGTTTTTCTTTTCAATCAAGGTTGCTTGCTATTCTTTTTCTTTCTTCTTTTTTTTTTTTTTTTTTTTTTTGCCGTGCATCAAGACCACAAATTGTTTCTCGAGGTGGAGCGAAAAACGCAAGTAAACACACTCAACCACGTCCTCTTCAGCAATCGCAATTATAAATCTCACGCGAGATAGTATGAACTTAACAAGTGCAACAATATCTAATAGGATTTTATTTTCCATTAAGAGACCATTCAACTTTTTTCTTCAAAGGCCTTTTTGGGCTGTCCTAACCCTCATCCAGAAGCTCACCCTATAGCGTTGCACCTGGACAGAAAACACATGTGGTCAAATATTCAAAGAAGTTTGCCCTCTTGTTCATTTCATGTGCATAAGCTTAACCATCTTTGAAAATAACTTTCACTGCTTCATGTCATGGAGATATTTTGCAATGTTTGGCTCGAATATTCCATCCTCGACAAGTTGGTCCGCAGATTCCACCATCCAAGTTTGACAATTTCTCTGGACTATCTTCTTTCCAGAGGTGCTCTAGAGTATGTTTGTATCAGCATAGGCTTCAATCTAAATCACGATAATCACAAGCTGAAATAGTGGGCTTGGTAACATTTCCCACAAGTCCCCGGCCAAAGCGACTAAATCGGAACTGACGTGCCTGATGAAGAAATCCAAACTTACCTCATCATTCAGGGTTTTCCCAGGAGCTTTTATTTTGAATACGCTATGCTCGAATGCGCATACAGGCTTGTCGTCGAATTTCATCTCACCGTGATTTAGCATAGCCGTTTCGTCAAAGTACTCGCCATCAACCCATTGCAATGGAATTCTTTTGGTGGGAATATCGTGGTCTTGATTATAAAAGTCATAGTTTCTTTTGATTTCAAACCTGAAACCATTTCTGACATCACCGGTTGCGTGAAGAACAACGCCTACGTTGGGGTCGGAATGTGACCGCACCCAATAGGACCAATGATCATTGAATGGATGCCCATTGAATAGCAGCAACTCGATCAGGAATGCTCCCTGAGGGCCATCTGAAGCCACAATAGGCGGCCCAGGCCCTGAATGTGAGATTTCTGCTCTGGGCAGGCTTGGCGGAGGGGGCGGCGGCGGCGGCGGCGGAGGGATTGAGTTATCAGTAGAGGGCAAGTCAGCAGGCTGCCTTGAAGAGGAGTCCATGCTGAATTTCTCGTATAGCTGAACGCAAATTTCTCTCAAAACGGGTGCTAGGTCAGAGAAAGGTCCTTGAAAAAGCAAGCAGACAGAGAGGCCACTTTAGAAAAAGACTGTCAGCCTGAAATGAGAATGAGTGGAGATAATGTTTGTTGCATCGAACCAACAGCTGAGCGTGTCCACCAATTAGCACGCTGAACCGCCAGGCAGAATCCACTCGTGATGCGGGTCTTGAGAGCGCGTGCTCTCAATTCCAAGAGATCTCTTGAAAACTGTAAATTAATCCCCAAACATCGAAACCAGGTTGTTCGAATTATACGCACACAGGTTGCTTAGTCAGAGTCCATGGGTGGGATGGATCTTGTTCTCTACAGCTTCGTCTTTCTGCCCAAGCCACTCTTTTTCTGCCATATTCATTCTTGATCGAATCTCGTCAACCCGGAACAAGTGAATTATTTATTTAATCAAAGTAAATTTGCACCGATAGGTTTGCGTAAACATTAGTAGTGGATTTTGTAATCATCGGTTTGAAGAAATGGTTGGATACGAACGGCAGCAATGAGCCGATACGAATTGATGCACAATGACTTGTATCCCGGAAATGTCATTAAGCTTACGAAAATAACATGCATCCCATTCACCACTGCATAGATGCAACTGAGGGGTATTCGCCATTCACCACTCTCACCGTTTGGCACCTCGCCTAGCGCTACGGCCCGAACAGTAAAATGTCTCATCCAAAGGCGATTGACCATTGGTGGACTAAACTCCAAGTCCTATAAGCATCACCTTAACATGCATGCACCCCTTTCCGATAGAACGGCTTCTATATCCAAATTTAGCAGGGGTTGTTCTTAATCTTTGGGTCGCTGCTCCATGGCTCCCTGCAAATCTGCTCACCAATGCCGAATCGAGCCATAAGACCGCGAAATTCGCTTGGCCGCCCTAAAATAGCTAGGCATATATACTTTGATTCTCGAATGGGAGTCATTTCGCCCAACCACGTGAATGTGAGAGTGCGGCTCGCTTCAGAAAACGGCGGGCTCGCCTCGGTGAGTTAATATACAAATCCACGGCTCGGAATGAAACGTCAACGGCCGATTTGGTCTCATGATGCTCGGTTGAAAGAGGGTGGTGGTGATTCGCTTTTCGATAATAAATATCGCATGCCGTACGCCGATGAACTGGTTCTGATGTTCACCCAACCGGCAGAGGTCGAAACACTCCTTTCTCCCGATCAAATTCTTCATCATGTTCCAACAGGCCACGCGCTTGGCCATCCTCGCTGGACTGGTTTCCGGCGTTTTTGGTGCTCGAAGCCCCCGAGTGTCCCCTTTCTACGCCAGGGCTTCGAACAGCTCAAGGGTCGGACATGAAACCACGCTAAGCCCGATTCCCAACTCTGACACAGATAAAACAAACCTCAAGAATCTTCTCCCAGCAAAGAATATCTCACTGGACTGGGGACAAGAAGACAGTGGCCTCGTCCATGTCTCACTGCATATGAACCACCCCTCAGTGGTGTTGGAAGACATTGACGAAATCACAAGCGTGGATTGTGAGGCGGCATACGTGACTGTTGTCTTTAGTCATCAGAAAGCCTTCGATGAAGCGGTAGCCGACTGGTCCGATGATGAGACGTTTATCCTGGTTACGAACCACCTTGGAGATTGTGATGCTGAGAATGAACGTGGAATCTTTGTCGCCAAGAGCATCACATCTGACAGCAAGACCTTGAAGATTGTTGCCTCGGGAGAAAAGTCGGATGTTAGCAGTGCCGCAGGTCAGTCATTTTTAAATACACAATCGAACATTCAATTGCTAACTATACCCAGAATACACTGAGATTGAATTCACAGCTATCCCAGCTGGGCAGTCGAAAAGAGCAATTACCGTGAACCCCAACGGCCTCACCTTCTCAAACACCTTAGCCCTTCCCAGTGCTACCTCGCTGTACTCGTATGCTCCATACCTCGATGTCATTGCAGACAACGCCAACCTCACCACCACTGCCACGATATCTGGAAAGCTTAAATACTCAATCCTCGAGGCCAAGCTGTACGAGCTGTCATTTGACGTTGACACATACGCATCCGCTGAGCTGGGGCTCACTATCAACGTCACCGCGCCGTACAGCCAGGACGTTTCATATGACCCTGCACCTTTAACCTACAGCATCATCAACGTTCCAGGCATTGTCACTCTTGGCCCCGCTTTAGACTTTGCCGTCGGAGTAAACCTATCTGTCAATGCTGCAGTCATGTTGACCACTGATCTCGGAGTCAAAATTCAAGATGGGAATTTCCACCTCGATTTCTTGGATAGCTCAAACTCGTCCGCCACCGGCTGGACTCCCGAGTTTACCGCCAAGGCCAACATTAGCGAGAAGGCAGCCGCCTCTGTTGACCCCTACGTCGACATTACCGTCATGCTTCAATTTGAGCTGCTTGGTGGACTCATTGACCTCAGTGGCGGCGTGACGGCACAGCCAAAGTTCAACAACGACTTTGTTCTCACGGCTAGCCAAGAGGCCGAGGGCAGTTCGGATGGCAACGGCACAGTTACACAACCTGTTGGCGATGGGTGCTCTCAGGGACTTTCTGTGACTTCGGAGTTTGAGTTTAGCGTGATTGCTTTTGTTACGCAATGGTGGCGAGAGACTGTTTACAGCGTTACTGTACCCATTGCCGACGAATGCTATACTTGGCTGTGAAGGATGTTATGAAGTTTTGATTGCAGAGATATTATATATTTATCCCCAATAGTTTTAACTGTAATTTCACTTCTTTTTGCATATTCATTTAGACAATCAATTAATTAATTATCTTCTTTATCTTCTTTATCGATTTTTTTCTTTAGCTTACCTAATAGATTAAATAATCTAATTTATCTACTTTTTCTCTTTTTATATTTTTATTAGAAATTTTTTTTAATATCTTTAAAGTCTAATCTTATTTTTAATATTTAATTTAAGTAAGGCCTTTAGCTTTTTTTTTTATTAATTAAGAAAATTATTAATTAATTTCTTAGCTTTATTTTTTTATTTTTATAAAATCTTAATTTTAAAGATTATAAGCTTAATTTTAATATAAATATTAAAGCCTTTAATATTATTATTTTAATTAAATATTATTATTTTATTTTTTATTTTTTATTTTTTTATTAAGATTATTAAGGATATTATTAATAAAGATAATTTTAAGCTATAAATTATTATCCTTATATTAATAGCTAATCCTATTAAGCTATCCTATAATACTTTAAATAATAAAGTACTAGAATATATTTATTATTTTACTATATATTAATTTTAACTAAATTAATTAATATATAATAATCTAGCCTTATTTTTATTATTAGCTATTATTTTTAAAGTTTTTATTATATATAACCTTTAAATTAATAATTTAGTATAAGGGCAATTATACCAAGAGATTAAAAAGTATAATAATTTACGGGTAACCATGTTGACCTATTCCAACAACAATAGGAACTCAAAAATTTGATCTCAATATTATATATTTATACAGCAATTCAAGAGAAATCCAGGTATTGAGCCCGATCAGGAGCCGAAAATAACCTCATACCAGCAAACATCGCGCATACATGTCCCCAATATTTTTAAACGAACGAGACCAAGCTGCGGACTGGAATCTACATTTAAAGATCTAACATAGCCTCTCAAAACTTGAAGGCTTGAGCTCTACTTGTCTATGACCTATTTGCGCATCTTCTGCCACTTCATGAACTCTTCAAAGGCTTTCATATCAGCAGCACTGCTAGGGCCAGCATCAGTTGGGTTTTGGGCAGGAGCAGCAGCACTATTTCCGTTATACCCCTTCGAAGGCTTCTCGTCTTCATCCTCATCCTCATCCTCGTCGCTGCTCGTTTCAGAGTCGCTATCATCATCACTCTCATTGCCATGCACTTGATCAGCTCCCCGTCTGGGCTGAGTTTCGTAAGCTGGTTTGGGTGTCATGGGGTATGTGGATCCAGGTGCTGCCATGTGGGTGCTCGTCTCTGAATCCACGAAGTTGTCATTTCGTATCCCCTCTCGTCTTGCCCTGTCTGCATCTGTTCCACGGAGTGTCACGTTGAGGTATGCATCGAACAGCTTAAATCCTTTGGCCACGGTCTCGAATTGCTCTTTTCCAAGCTGCGGCCTCGGCTCGTTTGGACCCAATGTCATACACTGATGCTCGGTAAGAGAGATGGCCGTCTGGAATGCGTTACGAATTTGTCTATACTGGTTAGCGGAAGTTCATACAAAAGTCTTGTGAGCAAGCAGAGACGAGAGGATATCCAAGCCAAAGGGTTGTTGGGATAGATTCCCCATACAAATGCAACGGAGTATTGATAAGAGGAATAAAATAGCAGTAAAAGACTTACCTTCCATTCCACGTCTCACGTTGCTCCTTTTCAAGACTGCGGAAATGTTTCTTTCCAAACTTCAATATCTCCTTTTCTTTAATTTTGAAAAGGTGACTCCCTCTCCGGTCTTGCTCATCCTTTGCGCGTTTGATGAACTTCTTGTACAGCTCGCAGGTAATGTCAAGATTCAATTTCGGGTATGAAAGTGCCATTTGGATTCTGGACCAAAATGCCGAATCGATTGCACCTACACGGTTCGTCGTGAGGAACAAAATTCCTGCGTAGTACTCCAGACTTCGGATTAAGACACTTGTGATGGCATTGTGCCGTAAATCGCTTTGCGTCCGTCTCGAAAGAAAGACATCAGCTTCGTCGAGAAGCAACACACATCCCCATTTGTGTGCAAGTTGAAAGTTGTCTTGGAGGTTATGCTCAACCTCAATTGCGGTCTCGCCAATGTCACCGCAGGTAATGGGGTACAGGGGTCTTCTTGTGTCATCTGCAACACACTCTGCTGTCGATGTTTTCCCGACACCGGGTGGACCGTGTAAGAGGATGATTAAACCGCTCCCTTTGCCCTTGACCAAATCCAATGAGGCCCCAATGTTCGGACTTTCGGCAGAGGAAGATTGATTTGTCTGAGCATTTTCGTGAGTCTTGACGAGAGCTTGGACAGTTGCCTTGTGATTGTCGGGAACAACGAGGTCATCAAAGTTGTTCTGGAAAACGACTGGGTGGAGGTCATCTGAACGAACTGTTACCCACTGTCTAGACCGTAGCACAAATGCATGCACGTAGGGTCTCATCAACATCAAGTTTTCTTCAGTGAGATCCCTCTCTGTAAGCGGTCCGAACATTTGGTTCATCCTCTCATTGAACCTTTGTGCCCTCCCGTCCTCGAACTCCAGATCATTGAAAGCGTAATCGCTCCCGCAACAGCCTTGGTATCCAGTAGGGTGCCTGCATGCGGGACGCTCGGTGACTTCTCTTTCATCTTGTTGAGTAAGATCGTCAATGGATACGGTTGGCGAAAGTCGCCACTCTTGCTTTA
Source organism: Calonectria leucothoes (assembly GCA_002179835.1). NCBI lineage: Eukaryota > Fungi > Ascomycota > Sordariomycetes > Hypocreales > Nectriaceae > Calonectria > Calonectria leucothoes. Next base: position 135,495 of record NAJI01000005.1, read on the forward strand.
CGCTCATGGCAAGTGCCATATCGACTATGACCTGGGCATCCAGGTTATAAGATGGCTCATCTACAGTCTTGCCTTTGATCATTCTGTGGCAAAACGAAGGTCGTGTCATGTCCACAAACTTCTTTCCCGCCCCGAGAAACTTGGCTCGACGCTCGTCCGCTTTCGGGTCGAATTTCAATGGGTAAATGGGCAAGAGATTGATCGGTTGTTTCCCTTGAAACTTTCTGATGTTGAACTTTTCGAGTTTCGGCACGTATGAGGTTCCATCACTCCCAAGGCTAATGCAATCGATGGCAAAACCGTCGACTGGAACAATCTTTTCGTCGGATCGAATCTTGGGAATAAGAATTTCACGTCCACCAGCGACATTGACGACCATTCGTGCGTAATCTCGGTTGTATCGAGTGACAAGGATTTCACCTCTCTGAAAAAGGTGTCGAAGATCTCCGTATTCGATCTCTGTTGCTGTGCCGGCCTTGATCTGTTCACACAGATCAAATGTGGGCTTGAGATCGACTTCCAGAAAGTCTATGAGTAGTTTGAGGTCTATCCAAAGATCTTTAGCATCAAATTGTCGCCGGTGAATTAGGTCGTGCTTCAGTTTATTTTGCCGTTCGCTTGGCTGTGATTTGGCGCTGTTGCGGGACTCTAACTGAACTTGGGCCTCCACCCCCGCCAGGCTCTTTTTGATCGCAGCTCCATGTTCGAGGAACAAAGTGAAAGGCCGCAGGAACACAACGGCGCAGTAAACCCTATTGCCTTCAACTGTGTCAGTTCCCGCCACCGATAGCACAGCGCTACCGGTGATGCTTTGGAGATGGGACAACAATGAACGAGATCTAATCCTCAATTTTCGAGGGGTAACTTGGCGATCTCCTAGCATGCTTCCGCAGACGTCGCCATTTGCGACTGAACCTGTTGAATTTGCGCAAGGCTCTCGTATGTCTGCCTCTGTCACGCGCGACGGAACATTGCTAATGTTGCTTCCCGACAGTAGGACTTCCAAAGCCGGCAATTGTGTTACGGGTAGAATCATCGACTCGCTGTTCAGGGCGAAATCAACCGCATTGTGTCTGCGCAGCTCGTGCAAGTGTATCGGAAATTTGCCTTCCGTCTGGTTGAATTCATAGCCTTCCCCGAGGTCATATATCTTGGCTTTCAGGTCTTTGACTTCTTTCTCGAGGTCTTCGATTCGCAGAGTTGTGAAGCTGTGATGGACAATTGCTTGGTATGACCGCTTTCTAAGTTGGCCAAGCTGCCGTGTCTTGTTAAGAACATCCTTCATACTGAAGGGTTGGAGTGAGGTGACAGCTTCGATTTTAGCATAGTTTGTACCTTCGTGAGCTTCATCCTGTGCAGAGAGTTCGCTGAGCTCAAGAAATTGTTCAAGAGCTTCGGGATTAAGGTTGACGTCGGTAAGATCATTTTTCTCTTCTTTTTGTTGATCGCGGCTTAGTTTATTCCGATCGTCAGAATCGCCATGTTGGTTTTGTATCGTATCTTCCAAATTCGTAACATCATCAGTGGAGAAAACCATGGTCGACTTCTCTGGTGTTTGAATGTCTGGTAGCACTACTGACATCATGGTAAATTGGGCAGCGGCGCAAATAGTTACAATTTTGGATGAATAGTTTGTGTGCAGATAAAATGAATCGACGTTATTTTACAAGAAATCAGTGAATATGCAAAGCTTTTGTATTTTGATGGGGGCCGTAAAAAGAAGGTTGCTCCGAGCCGAGCAAAACCATGATGTGGGTAAAGCTACGCTGGTGCCTTGGGTATCTTCCGTGCTAATCTAAATGGCTAAGAGTTTGAGATAAGCAGCCGCCCCTGTTCTGATCTCATCATGGACGTGCCACATGTAAGCTTTTATGATGCGTGATTGGCGTGTGTACGACAGCCCTGCAACAGCTGAAATCTGCCAGTTCATCCCACATCTAATAATACTCAGCTGACCGTAGATACCCATGTTCTCAGCTTACCTAAATTGACTCTGATCAACATAATCCCTACAGTGGGTGAGGGAATTTTAAATCCCACCGGGTAAGCTTAATCCTTCATCTCCCTTAGTCTAGCTAACTTCTCTTAGACTCAACTCGAAATTCCCCTGCATCTCAAATCTCCATTTTAAAAAACTTTTTTCCTTCTCCAGGCTTATTTTCAATGTCAGATCTATTGCAGGATCAGAGGAGAGACCTCTATTTGAGTTCTCGAGATCGGCATCCACCGAATGAAGCTGTAACTTACATTGAGAACAATGTCAGCCTCCCTGGCCAGCCGCTTCCCGTTTTTAGTGAGCGCAGCAGTGGATTTGTAACTCTGGAGGAGGCGGAAGAGCAGCAAGAGAAGAGGTACTATTCATTAATTTGATTCCATTGCCAATTCAACTAACAATCCTTTTGCTAGAAAGGCAATTTGGAAAGAAGTGGATGCAGAGACAGAACAACTATTTTTGCTGATGGAGAAGGTACAACATAAATTGTACCGGAACAACGCCGCGGGCCCCAATGCCGAGGACAGGATCAATTTACGGCAATGTAACTGGGGGGGAGTCATGGAAGAAGTACAAAAGACGGCAAGGCAATGGAAAAGCAGGCCTCAGAAGCTAGGGAAGTCAATGGTTTTCATTGACAAAATTGGTGAGCACTCTAAATCGTTAGAATGCTGGCTAGCTCTTTTGCCCATGGGAGATTACGGATCAAGGTATTTTGTCTCGTCAGCTTTCTGTTTGCAACGCACTGACACTTGTACAAAGCATTTGTGGAGTGTTCAAACTGGCTATTGGGGTATGCCATAGACTTCACTTAGTTTTCAGTCGCGCTGATCGTGAGTGCCAACACATTTGTACTTGACTGACCTCGACTCATAGGCCGTTGGTCAATACAACAAAGTTGAAGAAGCTATATTCGAGGCTTTGTCACAAGTTCCAAGGAAAATGGAAAGCGCCAAAAGATATCTCGACATGTATCGCAAAATGCAGGATCAGTTTTTAGAACAGCGAACGGTTGAGCTGTTCCGGGCCGTTTTAAAGCTGCTGCGCCACGTCATGCAGTTTTTTGCCGATGAGAAATACAGTATGTTCGTTTTTAGAGCGTGGGGTATTGCTCAAGCACTTTTGATACTGAGGCATGGCAGAGAAAATAATCGGCAGTTTACTCAAGCAAGACTCGTACAAAGCGGAGTTGTTTCAAAACGTGGCTGAAATCGACGCTCGTGCGCAGGCCGTCAACGAAGAGGCAACGCAGTGCCAAGGGCGAATGGTGTTCAAGGTGTACGACCAAAATGAAAAGACACACGAGTACTTTCAAACACTCATGCATTTGCTTCTCACAAACCCGCGGTTTCAAGCAAGAGATCAAGGTAACCGCCCCAGCATTTCCATCACGCACCTAGACCCGGAAAACCAACCGACGCGTGTTTTCTCATAACCCTATTCTCAATAGCCCTCCCACATCGGCAAGAACCCAGCTAATTCAGGACTTAGAACAGCGCCATCTGGATAATGAATCATCTCGCCGTCTTCCTTCCAGTTACGACCTGGCAAATGTGTACCCCACGACACCCGGCGAGAGAAGCGAAGATGCAACCCTGCAGTCGAGTTCTAAACAAGATGAAGTAATGATGGCACGATTTGCAGCTAACGAGGCTGCAAAGGAAAGGCTGCTACGAATTCTCCGTCATGATCCGGATAAGCTACCGCAGGACATTGCTTCAACGCTTTGGTTGGGGAATCAGTTGACTGAGAAGATGAAAGCCAGAGCAGCAGCCATGATTCGCGACGGAATGTTCCAAGCTTTCATGCAAGAGACCAAATCCTCGACGCGCCTTCTCGTCAACGGACGCGGAGATATCTCGGCCTGGGACGGCATGTCCCCGCTCAGCATCGTGCTGGCAGAGCTGGCGCGTATGACTGAGAAAAGGGCCGAACCGGCCCTTGTTTTCAACATCAAGTACTTTTGCGCCGAAAACCCGACGTCGTCTTTGGTTGACCCCGCATTGTTCCAGGGGGCCGCGGCAATTCGCATGATGGCAAGTCTAATTGGCCAACTACTTTGTCAGTTGGTGGAAAGGGGGATGGCTATGGACCTGTCATTTCTGACTGACGCGAAATGGAGGAAGCTTGAGAAGTTCCAAACCAAGTTCCTCCTGACAATCTTTAAAAAGTTTGTGAAGCAATTGCCCTCGGGCAGCGTACTCGTTTGCATGATTGATGAGATTTCTTTGTATGAGACTTCAATGCAGGAGGCTGAAACAAATGCGGTGATACAAAAGCTCGTGCAACTTACAGAAGGCACTAGGGGCGAGAAATCTCCAGTCTTCAAACTATTGCTGACATGTCACGCCTGCGCCTTGGATGTGTCCCGGTATTTCCCCTACCACACCCTTGACTTGCAGGAGGAGATTGAGTCGGATGATACCGCACAGTGGACTATTTCAACCATGACATAGAAATACGGATGACTTTCAAGCTCAAAATCTTGTACTCTTTGTTTAGTAAGCAATGAAATAACATGCTTGGAGGTTCTTGGTCAACATGTGTCATAGCGTCATCAGCAGATCTGATGTGCGTGTTGAAAAATAAGAAGTTGGGTTGGAAGAGCCTTCTTGGCTACCCTTCCTCACCTCTCGCCCATTTTGCATTCGCAAATAAGTGTCGAGTCCAATAACGAATATTATTTTTATTGTGTTGTCTACATTTAACCTACAAAACCTGCCGGCCTTCACGACCAGACTCGTTCGTGGGAAAGGGAGTGATTGACTATTAGTAGTACATTCCCCCTCCGATGCTCGGATGGTTCTCGATTCGCCGCTTAATCCCTTTAACTAGAGGCCTGTTAGTCGTCAAATATCGAGCCGAGAATTCATGATGCCTCTTACTCTGCTCCCATGTCTGCGTCAACTCGCTTCTCGCCTGCTTCCATAGCCGTGCGCACCAGCACGTCACCAACAAGTCGAGGGTACTCTCGTCAAGCGCGCATTTGATCTCCAACCGCGGCATTTCCAGAACCTTTCCGTCCTTGTCGCGGTCGACTTTGGTTTCGACCGCAATCACCTTCCCGCTCGTGTCTTTCCACGTGATTTCGCTGCCGTTCTGCACGCGGTTCTTCACCCTCTGCTCTGTCCTAAAGTGGCCGGCCACGGTAAACGAGGAGGTTCCCAAGCCTCGAGACATGGAGACCAGCGGAGTAACGCGCCTTGAGCGCGATCTCCCAATGATTGTAATGTCCCGCATCGCCCAGCTGAGGTAGTCCGATTTGAAGTCGTAAATGTGGTCCCGCAGACACCTGCATTTGGTCTCTCCATTCTCTGCCCGCACCTTGTAGCGGAGCTTTTCAACTCCGTAGACGGAAGTCGAGGCTTCGCAGGGCGGGTTGCTGATTTCGTACATGGGTTGGCTTGGGTTCAGCCGGGAAAAGATGGAGCACCCATCCAGGACCAGAGTTGGTAATTCCTCATCCTTTGGGGGATGTGCTGGTCGGCTTCGTTTCTGTGATGGGGAATAGGTCGGTGGTGTTTCCGCGTCCTCTACAGCATCGTTGTACGAGTCGTATGCGGGAGGCTGGTCGGGATCCATGGTGTGCTGCGTTGTGTTGAGCAATGATGACGTCTGGTCGCTGCATCGTGCTGCACCACCAGCAGTATTTATCCATGACTTGTCTCCTGCTCAGGCATCAATCACATCAGCTGCGCCACTCCACAATCACTGGTGCACTATCACACACAGTCGGTCAGCTGGCGTCTACTCGCGAAATTTATTGGCTCCGTCCCGCACCCGGTTCTTGGCATCATGGGTTGGCACTGGCCTCGGGGATCGGCGGCGGGAGGATCATATTTATGGGGCAAATAGTTGGAATGGTTCCAAATCTCGGCTTAGCGACAAGGCGCAGCGTACCGCCACATTTTGTAAAACCTCGCAGCGCGCTTCTGCATTGGATCCTCCGTGCAAGTGCAAGGCTTAGGAAGTCACTAGGTGGATGAAAGGGCAAAAATGTATCAATGACGCTCCTTGCTTCCCTTTCGATTATGGCCTTTTTTTCACTCTAGTGTCTAGCTATTGTTGATGCCAACGTGCAGGGTCGGCGATTTGATCTACCATCGCTCTCAAAATCCAAATCAGGATTCACCAAATTAAATATCAAGAACATCAGATGGATCCGTATCCCCGCTGGGCAAGGCTACGCTTAATTCAATCCGCCTCAATTCAATCGCAATTCAATCAATTCAATCCGCCAAAACAGCAATTCAATTCAATCCAATTTAAATGCATTAATTAATTAAATAAATTGAATTATATATCTATTTTATTTTTATTTTTATGACTATTTTGAAGGTAATATTTATCCTCAAAGTATTTGAACTTGGCACATCTCATTCACCCTACAGGAAAAATTCTTGCTGACTCAGCACCCAATAGGGATTAGCGCGCCTACACATGACTTTTAAATTCCAA